>PVIC010035255.1:0-19150 GCA_004025085.1 Thryonomys swinderianus | reverse complement strand
CCTTGCAAGCACAAGGACCTGAGTTCGATCCCCGGTTACCACATATAATGCTGGGCGTGGTGGCTCACGCCTGTAATCCCAGCACTCGGGAGGCAGAGACAGGAGGATTGCTGAGTTCGCGGCGGCTTGCCTGGGCACCATAGTGAGCTCAGGGCCAGCCTGAACTACAAAGCGAGACCCTGTCTCCAAAAAAAAAAAAGCAAAACAAACAAACAAACAAACAAACAAAAAAACTATGTAGCCCAGACTGGCCTTGAACTTGTGGCAATCCTCCTGCCTTAGCCTCCTGAGTGCTGGGAAACAGGCATATGACATCATGCCTGGCTGAGAATCTTGTTAGAATTGAACATTCTGAGTCTTCAGCCAGGATGTGGGGACTGAGATTTTACATTTCTTTATCTATTACACATTTCTAATTACACACCCCCAGGGGATCCTGATGCAGCTCATGCATGGATTGTCCTTTGAGAACAGCGCCTCCTTCTGAAAAGCTGGCAGAATAATTAGGACAGGAGGCAGTGGTCAAAGACCCACACCCAGCCTTCAGAAGTAAATTCTCTCTGTGAGATTTCAAACTAAGCTGGTTAGCAGTGTCTGTTAATAAGTTACTGGTTAATGAAGACTTAGCAAATGGACACAAACTCTTCAAAGCAGCTCAGTCTTCTGGAAAAGGTGTTTCTTTCATGGTATTAAGAGAAATGCTTCTCTGATAATCACTTCAGGAAATTAAAAACTATAAAAAAGGTCTTAACTCCACCTTGCCTTCTGTGCCCATGAGTTACCTTTCATTCTGGGTAGCAGATGCTGGAATTCTTCCAGGGGATAGGCTTCATCCACTCCAGTTAGAGCCACTGCTCCATCCGTGCCAGATCGTGGACCATCCCAAAGCTCCCGACTGGGGTCTCTCCGAGGCACAAAAAGTATGGCCTTGTGTGATGGCATCTGCTTGCCAGGGAGGCTCTGAAGGACCAGAATGCTGTCAGGCTCTTGGAATCCACACAGGTACAGGAAGTTGTTGTCTTGGTGGAAAGGGTAGGGGATATCGTTGGTCATGTAGCACGTAGGGTTGGAGAGCACAACCACCGTCTGGTCGGTGCCACTCTGCCCGTGGGCCTCCTTGTGGATCAGAGACATTAGTTTGTGTCTCCGAAGAGCATATTCCACCTGAGATAGTCCTGGTGTCACCTCCCCTGGAAATGACAAAAGAAACGGTTTGCATGTCTACTGTATAGCACTCAAGGTAGCTGAATATTAGCTACATATATCCAAGTTTACTTCTTCCATCTGTGCTAAATCTCCTCCTAGCACACAGGAATTAAGAAGACAACTCAGGGTTTAAATTTCCATCGCTGCAAAACTTTGGAAGAAATTAAAGTTAAGTGTGGTCATGGTTGAAAACTAGAATCATGGCTGCTTAATAACTTCCCCAGATCTCTAGATCTTCCTTTTACTCATCTAATCCAGTATTTATTGACCACTACTGTGTGTAAGGGATTGTTAGGCTACACACAGTTACAGGTACCCTGGGGCTTTGATCTCTTCAATGGGTGGAAGGGTCTCATACCTGTGCTGGATCTTCCTGAAAGAATGCAAGGTCCTTGGGGGCCAGGGATTTAGTTCAGTGGTTCCAGTGTCTGTCTTGTGAGCACAAATCAACCATAGTGACCACAATGTCAACTTTAAAATGTCTCTTCAATTAAAAAAGAAACTCCAGGGCCAGGGATTTAACTCAGTGGTTCCAGCGTCTGCCTGGCAAGGGCAAGGTCTTGAGTTCAATCCCTGGTACCACATTTCACAATGCTAGGTGTGGTGGCTCATGTTTATAATTCCAGCACTCTGCAGGCAGAGGCAGGAGAATTGCTGTGAGTGTGAGGCTTGCCTGGGCTCCATAGTGAGTTCTGGGTCAGCCTGAACTACAAAGTGAGACCCGATCTGGAAGGAAAGGAAGGAAGGATGGATGGTAGGAAGGAAGGGAAAGAAAGAAAGAAAGAAAGAAAGAAAAAGAAAGAAAGAAAGAAAGAAAGAAAGAAAGAAAGAAAGAAAGAAAGAAAGAAAGAAAGAGAAAAAGAAAGGAAGGAAGGAAGGAGGAAAGGAAGAAAGAAAGAAGGAAGAAATTCCTTGGGGCCAGGGCTTAGTGGTTCAGTGGTACCTGCCTAGCAAGCACAAGATCCCTGGTTCAATCCCTGGTTTGATCCCCGGTAACCACATACAATAGTACCAGGCTTGCCTGGGTTACATTGTGAGCTCTGAACCAGCCTGAACTACAAAGTGAGACCCTGTCTCAAGAAAAAAGAGATATTCCAAGTCCATAAGCCTGTATCTTGCAGAAATCTCATATAAAGAAATTGCACAATAGTCTTTAGTGACTTGGACAACTTTTTTCTTACTATTCCCTCAAATATTCTGCAAGTAACCCTTATCTTATACAAATCCAATTCACTCTTTCCTTCTCTGGTTATCTTGCTTAAAATATGTTCCCTTCAAAAATTTCTCCCCCCCCCACTTAACCCACTCTGAGATCTTGGGTTAATACATGTTTACTTTTATTCACCTCTCATTCAAAAGGCTTACCTGATTACCCCTAATAGTATCTGTTTGAATTATTTTTTAAAAAAGTAACTATGTCCACACCCCCCCACACACGCTGTATATAATCACATACTGAATCCTTTCACTAAATATTTCCTCCCTTGCCTTTACTGTTTAGCTCCTTGCTCCCCTTTCCTACACTGTATACATTAGCAGCCATCTGCAATGTATTCTTCCCTATTTTTTCTCAGCATTCATATAATCATACATAGACACTGGGCCGCAGCCCCTGGCTGGCAAGTGCAAGATCCTGAGTTCGATCCCTGGTATTAAAAAACCCAAAGAACAGCCAGGCATGGCGGCTCACGCCTGTCATCTCAGCACTCAAGAGGCAGAGGCAGGAGGATTGCTGAATTCAAGGCTTGCCTGGGCTACATAGTGAGCTCAGGGCCAGCCTGAACTACAAAGTGACTACCCTGTCTCAAAAAAAAAAAATTACCTGTCTCAAAAGAAAAAAAAAAAAAAACCAAAGAAAATACATACACATGCATGTGGGTTTTAAAAAATTGTTACTGTTTTACAAAAACGAGATACCGTACACTGTATTCTGTATCTTGCTCTTCTCAGATAACAATACCAATGGAAATCCCTGAGTTACCTGGTATAGCTTCAATCCGTTCAGCTTGATGACTCCACAACATTTACTGGGTTGGATATACAACTTACTGAGGAATATCCATAGTGATGGACATTTACGTTGACTTAGCTTGTGGTATCAGAATATATATCTCTGTCCTGGATGTATTAGGACTGTTTTTTTCTAAACAGTACTACCAGTATTACAGATAGGAAAGCTAGACATCTTTCAGGCAGGCAGACTGGCCCTTGAGAAGTTCACAAGAAAGAAAATCTTCACTGAATGATGGCTCGCGATCAAAGGAAAAAAAAACCCAAAAACTATCCCTTCCAGATAGCAGTGACTGATAGGCCTCAATCTCATCCTGGGATGGCGGGTTTAGATCTAGACTCAACCTTTTCCAGGAAGCCAGTGACTGTAAATCCCCCTTATCTCTGGGGTGATCTCTGGGGTGGAAGGCCAGGACTTTAACCCCCTTCTCCAGAAAAAATCTAACTGAAAATCCTTGTATGCTTGCTACATGACTTGATTTCTCAATGGATCCTCATCTAGTCAGTATTACCTAAGCAACTATACTTGTTGTAATCTTATTGGTTGATCATGGTTTTATCCATTTGTGATTTCTCATTATACCAGTAATGCCTAAGTGACTATACTTGCAATGTTACTGGTTGACTAATTTTGTCCCGCCTTAAACCTACCTCACCTTGCAGCTTTGCACTATAAAAGCCCCCTGGAAAGCGAGGTGGGTGGATTCTCCCATTTCCCAGACTCCCCTTTGGTCTCTCTCAGGCAGAAGCTTTCTTTCTCAATAGTTTTCCTACTCTTAATCTCCGTCATCCCTAAAATTCGTTCCTTAATTTTAGAGAAAACGAGCTTGCATTTCAGGTATCTAACAAGTGGGGAGCTAGACTTGCTCCCCTCTATCACTGTAAGAGAAACTGCTAAGAGAAATACTTTTGAATTTTCTTGGTAACCATGCTTAGCACATGTAAATGAGGTGTTTGTCAATACTTTAGAACTGTCTAGTTGTTTCACTCATGCAAAGCCGCAAATTCTGTAGCTTGATTTCCATTAATAAAACATTAACTTTTAACGGACTTTGAGGCATGTAAAATAGAAAAAAATTTACACTTTTATTGGTGAAGCTGGAAATAAGAGAAAACTGAGGGCCTTATATGCCAGTCTGAATCAGACAACACAACAAAGTGGGCTGGAAAAGAGCTCACGTCACCTTCGTTTTTTCTTCTGAGAGCGAGAGGCTCAGAGTCCCCTCGGACTCTTGTGCAGAAGGAACACTGCACTTTGTACCAGGGCTGCAGAACAGCTTAACTCTCTCTGACAACTGTTCCTGGTACGTCATCCACTGTTACCAAACACTGGAAATTTCCAAATGTATCCAAGCAATGAAAACTCTTCTGTTGTTACTGTTGTTGTTGTTGTTGCTGTATGGGGGACTGAGCACAGGACTATGGGGGACTGAACCCAGGGCGTCCAGCCAGGCAAGTGGTTTCCCACTGAATTTCACCCCCAGCCCAGATAAGTAGTACTCTTTTATCAAAGCAAAAGGTGGGTGTAACTGGTGATTTATAAGATTTTTTTCCTATTTTATCTTTTCATCTTCTACCTTTCTTACAATTTGCTGTCATTTCACAGTTACAGATTATGAAATTAAAAACTCAGGCCGGGCGTGATGGCTCACCCCTGTCATCCCAGCACTCAGGAGGCAGAGGCAGGAGGATTGCTGAGTTCGAGGCTTGCCTGGGTTCCATAGTGAGCTCAGGGTCAGCCTGAACTACAAAGCGAGACCCTGTCTCAAAAAAAAAAAAAAATTGACATAGAAATTTAAAACTCAATTCATTTTGTGATTTTTTTTTTCTTTTTAAAGAAATTTTAGGGCCAGGGTTACATATAGTTCAGTGGTAGACCACAAGCTTATTTACCACGTGGCAGGTTCTGGGTTCAATACTCAGCACTAAACAAAACAAAACAAAAACCCTAGTTATGAAGAAAATTCACAATTGTTATACCTTTGAAATCTCACTTTCATTAATAACAAAGTACAAATTAGCACATGTCAAGAAGTAACCTCAGAAAAAAGTTATCATTATTTGGAAATCAAAGGAGAACTGGAAAACAACCTGTGACACCCTTTAAAGGATTCTTCTCTTTTCCAAATCCAATTTCATACAGGTGACTGTACAAGAAACATGTAAAACACTACTAGCTTATTTTCCCAAACCTACTAATTATCAACATTTTGGACTGATCTTTGACTAAATGCTTCCAAATGTCCAAAATATCAAAATACTAAAGATCTTTACATCACAACAGAAAAACTCTCCAGGAAAAAGCTGTTTCTTTTCATTTGAAGGAAGGGGGAACAAGTGCACTAAAACAATAAACTTTCAACTCTTGAAGTAAACTTGGCAGTTATAGTGGCCTTTGATCATAGAACTAACCATTATAGTCAAGCTGTTCTGAATTTCTTCTGATAAAACAGGACCTGAAAGGACATTCTGGCACTCTGTCAAACTGTAAAGTACTAAACAATAAAGGAAGTATTTTATCTTACCCAATCAAAGATGGAAGGACTATTTTAACATGTCTATTTAACCAATCAAAAGCCACAATGTCAAACTGTATGCTGCAGACAGTAATGTCTCACAGTTGATTCTGAGATAGTGAAGCCAAGAAGGAAAGCCCTGCCAGGTCATTTAGGTTTGGCCTCAACTGAGTGAAGAGAATGGGCTTCATATTGAGCCAGCCAAGCAGAAAACCCAGAGAGGAAATTCTAGTCTAAAAAATGGATGGAAAAATGCAGATTTTTGCTACATCTAGGTATGTATTTTATTTACTTCTTCTTTTTTTGAGACAGGGTCTCATTTAGTAGTTCAGGCTGCCCTTAAATTCACTATGTAGCCCAGGCAAGCCTTGAATTTAGCAATCCTCCTGCCTCTACCTCTGGAGAGCTGGGATTACAGGAGTGAGCTACCACACCCGGTTTTACTTCTTGAAAATAAATGGATTAGGATTTTACTAGAGTCTGACTCCAAAAGAATTGTTTAATATTAGTTTGTACAATATGTGTAGTTCTTAAGTTCATCTATTACTATGCAGCCAGAGAATAGTGAGAAAAAGCTAGTAATATAAATCAGACTTCTCTGAGAAAAGGAAATAACCAAATGATAAATCCTCAAAACAGATTTAACTTGCATAGATTGAGCAAAACAAGGCAGACACAAAGGTAAATACTGTATGAGTCTGTAGGACTCACTGACAGATCAAGAATAGGCAAAATGATCGCAAGAAGGGGCACAAAGAAATTTTCTTTCTTTTTTTTTTTTGAGACAGGGTCTCGCTTTGTAGTTCAGGCTGGCTCTGAGCTCACTATGTAGCCCAGGCAAGCCTTGAACCCAGCAATCCTCCAGTCTCTGCCTCCCGAGTGCTGGGATTACAGGCGTGAGCCAGCACGCCTGGCACTGTGGTATGTGGCATTGATTGCTGGTGGTCGTGAGTCTCCATGCCCAGCATTGTATGTGGTTACTGGGGATCGAACTCAGGACCTTGCACTTGCGAGGCAGGCGCCGGAAACACTGAGCTAACGCTCCGGCCCCACAAAGAAATTTTCTGTGGTGATGGAAACGTATATCCTGACTGAGCTTCGGATTACACTGCTGCATACCTCTGTCAAAACTCAATGAATTGTGTATTTAAGACTTGTACAATTTACTAGAGTAAACTTTACCTGATTAGGAAAAGGTACACAACTCCCTAAACTTAAAATAGCTTTTCTATTAGGCTTCTCTTAATTGGCTTTCTTTTCACCAAAATATAACGAGTTGGGGTTTGTGGTGCATGCCTACAGCCCTAGCTATTCAGGAGGCTAAGGCAGGAAGATGGCAAGTTTGAGGCCAGCCTAGGCAACTCAGCAAGACTCTGTACCCAAATAAGAATAAAAGGGCTGGGGATGTAGCTCAGTGCAAAGGTCCTGCGGTCAGTCCCTAGTACTGAGGGTGGAGTGGGATAAGAAACTAAAATTTCCCATAGTACTATTCATCGGCAAAGGTGTTATGCTCTGTCCTGTGGTGAACAGCGTGGAGCCTGGCTGGGTCTAAGTGTGTACGGGGCTCAGCATTACAGTGCTTGCCTGGCATGTCTGATGCCCTGAGTTCAATCTCCACTTCCATAAAAAAAAAAAAAAAGAAGCACAGATTCGGAGTCAGACTTGAGCTGCCAAACTTTCCCGTGTGTTCTTTTGTCATCTGTAAAATGGAGGTCTTAACAGTACTCGCTTTACAAAGAGGTCAGGAGGATTAAATAAACCAATGGACTACTTAGAACAGTACTCTCTATAGAAGTATTAGCTGTAATTACCAAAACAAAGAATTTACACTTGCAAGTTTGTTATCCTGACAATCCCAAACCAGGTAAGACTTTGGAAGAGTAAAATTTACATGGACGACCACCGTTCACTTGACAGTAATTATCTGCATAGATGCCCTGGAAAATCTGGCTTTCTCGGACCACATAAATTGAGTCTCAAGTGACTATTCAGGAGTTTTCTTAAATTGTGATTTTGGTTCTTTAGAAGTTTCCAGATTTATACCTAGAGGTGAATCTTAATCTTTTCTTCAATCTTGGTGCGGTGGCACAGCCCTGTTATATCCCAGCCCTCAGGGGACTGAGGCAAGAGGAGCAGGGAGTTCAAGGCCAGCCTGGGAAATTTAAGAGAGATACTGTCCAAAATAAAACAAAAAAGGGCTGTGTATGTAACTCAGTATAAAGATCCTGGTTTGTTCCCTGGTCCAAAAAAATATTTTTTTTCTACGTGCTGCTCATCAGTATAATGGTATCTTGAAATAGGTAACCAAAATAAGAGATATAGGTGAAAAGCACAAGTTTATTCATCTATAAACACACACACACACACACACACACACACACACACAGTGTAGTTTGTTCTGCATTAAAATTCAACTCAAGAGATAAAGGCAAGATAAAAATATAATCAATACAGACATATAGCGCTTTAAAAATACATAAGTACACCAGGGACAAGAAAATATGTAACTTAAAAAACAGGTAGATTTCATGGTGAAATATTAATGCAAAAAAAGTACACCTTGAATTTAAAAAATGACGGATGTAAAACTTTTATTAGTCCAATACTCTATCCATCAAGTGTGTTCTATAAAAGTGCTCTGGAAGTATCCATTAGGCCAGTGGTGTTAGGGAAAACAGCCAGCAGATTTTAAACATGCTGTAAGTCTTCAGAATTCCCTTGGAATTCTAATGCTGCAGATCTGTCAGAATCCAGTGTTGTGGTTCCTTTGACTAAGCTCATGCTATGGTCTATGTAGATTCAAATCACTCTCAATTTGTCATTTTTTAATATATCTATATCTTCTTTTTTTTTGGAGACAGGGTCTCCCTTTGTAGTTCAGGCTGGCCCTGTGCTCACTATGTAGCCCAGGCAAGCCTCAAACTCAGCAATCCTCCTGCCTCTGCCTCCTGAGTGCTGGGCTCACAGGTGTGAGCCACCATGTCCAGTACTGGATGTGGTTACCGGATTGAACTCTGGACCTTGCACTTGCTAGGCAGGAGGCGGAACCACTAAGCTTAAATCTCTGGCCTTTTTTATATTTAAATAAGCTTTAATCTTTTAAACAGCATAAAAATCTGACCACTGGGCCAAGGAAGTAGCTCAGTGGAACAGTGCCTTCCTGGCAAGTGTGAGGCCCTGAGTCCAACTCCTGATACCTCCCCCCTCCCCCAAATCTGACTACCACCAAAATAAGGTCTCCAACTAACTTTCAGATGTTTTCAAGACAGGGGCCCACCAGCAATCAGTACCACATATCACAATGCTGGGTGTGATAGCTCATGTAATCCCAGAATCAAGAGGCAGAGGGAGGAGGATTGCTGAGTGCGAACAAAAAAGCTCCTCTTTGTAGAACTACAATGAAAATAAATTTAAAAAAATTTAAATGTCTCAATCAGAGACATGATTCTTTCTCTCTTTTGGGGGGGGGTTTGAGACAGGGTCTTGCTGCATAGTTCAGGCTGACCTCAAACTATTGTGCCCAGGTTGGCTTTGAACTCACAGTGATCCTCCTGCCTCATCTTCCCCAGTGCTGGGATTACAGGCATGTATCAACACGCCCAGCTGTGATTCTCTTTTTTTTAAACATTTTCTACCCCCCTCCTGCTCACTACACCAGGGATTGAACTTTGCCCTTGCCCTTGCCAGGCAGGTGTGGCACTGCTGAGCTACAATGAATATATTAAAAGATATGATAACAAATTTTGAAAAAATATTTTTTCTTTGACAGAGTGTGTTATTAGGTTGTCCACACTAGCTTTGAATTTACAATCCTTCTGGGTTAGCTTCCCTACTAGCTGGGAATACTAGTGCCTCCCACTACATCCAGACTTGATTTTGTAACTTTTTTTTTTTTTTTTTTGCTTTTTGGAGATAGGGTCTGGCTTTGTAGTTCAGGCTGGCCCTGAGCTCACTATGGTGCCCAGGCAAGCCGCTGCGAACTCAGCAATCCTCCTGTCTCTGCCTCCCGAGTGCTGGGATTACAGGCGTGAGCCACCACGCCCAGCATTATATGTGGTAACCGGGGATCGAACTCAGGTCCTTACGCTTGCGAGGCAGGCGCCAGAACCACTGAGCTAACTCTCCGGCCCTGATTTTGTAACTTTTAAGGGAAGACAATCTAGGAATTATTATCTATAGCACACTCTAGAACTAACCTTTCAACATTGGAAATATAGGCTGCATGATGATATTTTAATCAATGATGGACTCACTATATATGACAGTGATTCCAAGACTGTAAGGTCTAGTGAATCACAGCATTCTTAGTTTGTAAGTACTCTCTATGATGTTTTGTGCAATGACAAAATTCCCTAACAATTCTTAAGGGAGATATTGTCCAAAATAAAACAAAAAAGGGCTCTGTATGTAACTGAGAATACAGTTTTGATGTACATTATATGTGACAGTAACTATTATCTCTGCTGCTGTATTTCATGATAGAGACAAAAAAGGTAAATGGAGAAAGCATTGTTAAATTCTTGCCATACAGAGGTATCTGATATCTCCCCAAGAAACCTGTCTACTGCTCTAATTAAAAGAAAACTAAGTAAAAAAAAAAAGTTTTTAAATTAAAAAAAAGAAAAAAGAAAAGAAAATTAATAAGTGATCTAAGTATATGAGAAAAGTTCTGATAGAAAGGATTGAGTAATCTCTTCCTTTAACTAGTATATAATGATTACAGAGTGGGGAATTGGTAGATGTAATACATTTTAATTTTTTTATTTCCTGTCCTTTTAATATTGATAGATTGATTGATAGAATTTTGCTATATAGTCCAGGATGGCCTTGACCTCACTATGTAGCCCAGGCTGGCCCAACCCTCTTGCCTCAGCCTTCTGAGTACTAGGATTACAAGTGTACACCAAGTGCAGCCTGACCTCTTTTAAAAGAAGTGCTCCAAACTGTATCACAAATTCCAAAATTAGCTTTTCTTAGTAATGTAAGGATGATATAGAGGTAGGTTTTGGAAATAATGCTCTTTAGGGAACTTACTGCTTGCTATCATTCATTCACTAAGAAGTTTCCAAGTTTCTATGGGCTAAATGCCTCGCTGCTCTACTACTGATGAAATTTTTCCTGTGACAATATTAGAGAACCACGTATAAGACCCTGTCTTTAAAAAAAAAAATCACCATGGGAATCAGGGAATTGGTGTGACTTAAGTTTGAACTATACAAGTAGCAGCATGCCTAGAACAGAATTCTTTTATCTGCCACACCATTGTGTTGATGATTCCTAAGTTGTTCTTGCTTGAAGAAACTAGGGTAGGCATGACTAAAAAAGGCCAGGGGAAGGGCCAGGGATTTAGCTCAAGTGGTACCACACCTAACTTGGTTGCATAAGGGCCTGAGTTCGATCCCTGGTACCACCAAAAAAAAAAAATCAAGTCCAGGGGAAACAGCTCCTATACCGAGAGGCTGACTCAGGAATCTCACTTTCAAGAAATTGAGATTATACAGAGTGTACACTCATTTACATACTCCATACATCCCTACATAAAAGTCTCTAAGATTATATAGGTATGTATATGTGTGTATATATATGTGTGTATCTATATATATAGATATGTGTATCTATAGACATATGTGTATCTATATATATAGATACACACACACACACACACACACACACACACACACACAGAGCTCAGTAACTTCTTTCCCCCATACTGGGGTTTGAACTCAGCTCTTGCACTTGCCAGGCAGGTATTGAGCCTCTGAGCTACATTCACAGCCCTAATAGTGGCAGAGATTTTTTTTTTTTTTGCTTTTGAGACAGGGTCTCGCTTTGTAGTTCAGGCTGGCCCTGAGCTCACTACGGTGCCCAGGCAAGCTGCCGCGAACTCAGCAATCCTCCTGCCTCTGCCTCCCGAGTGCTGGGATGACAGGCGTGAGCCACCACCTCCGGCATTGTGGTATGTGGTGTTGATTGTTGGTGGGCGTGAGTCTCCACGCCCAGCATTATATGTGGTTACCGGGGATTGAACTCAGGACCTTGCGCTTGTGAGGCAGGCGCCGGAACCACTGAGCTAACCCTCGGGCCCTTGAGTAATTTTGAAAAAAATGTATGTTTACTAATTTTTTTTTTTAAGACAAGGTCTCGCTTTGTAGTTGAAACTGGCCCTAAACTCACTATGTAGCTCAGGCAAGCCTCCAACTCAGCAATCCTATTGTATCCGCTCTGAGGGCTAGGATTTTGGACGTGAGCTACCACGCCCAGCTCTTTTTTGTTTTTTAAAACCAAATTCTTGCTATATAGCCTAGGCTGGCCTCAAACTCACAGCAAACCTCCTGTCTTAGCTTCCTGAGTACTGTGATATAGGTATGTGTCTCCATGCCCGGCTTAATTTTCCTGTAAGTAGGATTTGTGTAGTTATTATGTCAAGGATTGAGATATTTTCCAGTTTTAAGAATTTAGAAAGTAACTTTGTCAATATGAAAAATTTTCTTCCCCTTTGACCTTTTTTTTTTGGACAGGACCTCACTTTGTAGTTCAGGCCCCTGTGCTCACTATGTAGCCCAGGAAAGCCTTGAACTCCGCAATCCTCCTGCTTCTGCCTCCTGAGTGTTGGGATGACAGGCGTGAGGCACCATGCCTGGGACGTGGTACTGATTGCTGATGGACGTGAGTCACCATGCCCAGTACTGTCATATGTAGTTACAAGGGACTGAACCAGGGACCTTGTGCTTGCTAGCCAGGTGCCGGAACCACTGAGCTAAATCTCCGGCCCTTTATCTGCTTTTTTTTGAGACAGGGTCTTGCTTTGTAGTTCAGGCTGGCCCTGGGCTCACTATGTAGCCCAGGCAAACCTGTCTCTGCCTCCTGAGTGCTGGGATTACTGGCTGGCGTGAGGCACCACGCCCAGCACTGTGGTATGTGGTATTGATTGCTGCTGGGCGTGAGTCACCACGACCAGCGTTGTATGTGGTTACCGGGGATCAATTCAGGACCTTGCGCTTGCGAGGCAGGCGCCGGAACCACTGAGCAAATCTCCACTGAGCAAATCTCCGGCCCCTTTATCTGCTTTTTTTGAACGTGTGTGGAACTGAGGAATTGAACTCAGGGCGTACATATGAGCCCCATTTCCAATCCTTTTAAAAATTTTACTTTGAGACAGGCTTTTGTGATCTTCCTCAGATTCCTAGGCGTGTACCTCCACACTCAACTATTTATATTCTTTTTAAAAAACATAGTAAAAAAAAATACAGTCAACACGTACATAATGTGATCAACAAAGCAGTCTAGATCCAGAGTGCATTATCTTGACAACATGATTAATAGGCTCAAGGCTTAGAAAATGCAGCTCACCATATAAAAGTATCTCACCACAAGAAATCAGTAATTTTCAAAGCTGGTAAAACTTAGTATCAGTTCTACTTTTTCTTTCTTTAATACAGACTATTGTAAGTTCTTAGGGTGGAGAAATATTTAAATCAAGACCAACTGGGCTGCTTAATAGCTTACCTTACAGCTTTGAAAAACTCTGATTTCTTGTGTGTTTCAGGGGTGAACTGCATTTTCTGAGTCTCATCCGACTTCCCAGCAGGAATTCCAGTCTGATGCAGAATCAGCAAGAGGAAGCCCTCACTGTGACACATACTGGTGTCACTCACTGAGTAGAGACAGTGAAAGAGTAACATATTTCTAAAGGCAATTTACATTGTTAATGATACCTCTATATAGTAAATAACAGATTTACCTTCTTGTGGCAGAAGGAACAATCAGCCTTCCCTGAACAGCTGGCTGCTTTCTGTAGAAATCATTAGGTTTTATCCATTTCTTTGGGATGATAATCATTCCCAATTGTTTATCAGTTAAGTATCTTTTTGAAAAACAAAAACACTTTTAGGTCTTAATTTGAATAAAAGTTGTTTTATATTTTCTAGCAGCAACTCTGGGATCCTATAGTAGAAAAAAATTAAATAGGGCCAGGGATATAGCATAGCATAGCCAGGGATATGGCATAGCACCTGCCTGGCAAGGCCCTAAGTTTGATTCCTGGTACCCCTCAGCCCCCAAAATTAATGAAATCAACTGTGACTTTTTTTTTTTTTTGAGTAGGAAAATTCTACTGAGAAAGAAAGCTTCTGCCTAAGAGAGGCGGAAGGGGGAACCCGGAAGAGTGGGTAGCTCACCTACTTTACTTTTTAGAGGGCTTTTATGGAGCAAAGGTGCGAGGTGAGGCGGGTCTGAAGCAGGACAAAATTACAATCAACCAGTAACGCTGCAGATACAGTAGCTTAGGTAACATTGGTACAATGAGAAACCATACAAAATAGACAAAGCCATGATCAACCAATAAGATTACAAGTATAATTGCTCAGGTAACACTGATTAAATGGGGATCTGTTACTTTTTGTTTCACCTTTAGTAACTGATATTGGCTACCACTCAAAGTGAAAACAAACAGATCTGGAAATCTTACTTATTCTATACAGAAATATTTTTCTCCAATAAAATTTTGAAAAGAAAAATATATTTTTTTGTTTTTTGCAAGAGGGTCTTACTATGTAGTTTAGACTGCCCTTGAACTCACTAGGTAACCCAGGCTGGCCTCAAACTCATCCCAGTCCTCCTGCCTCAGCTTCCCAAATGCTGGGATTATAGGTGCGCACAATCACACCAGGCTGAAATGAACATTTAACACTTTGAATTTAACACAATGTTTTCTAAAATGTATTTTAACACAGTCATTCATAATCTATAGTTAGAATACAGTTCCAGAAACTATCACCTATAAAAGTATAGAACTTTTATTTAAAAACATCCTGGGGCTGGAGATTTAGCTCAGTGGTTCCGGAGTCTGTTCGGAGTTCAACCCTGGTAACCACATACCACAATGCTGGGCATGGTGACTCAACGCCCACCAGCAATCAGCACCATACACCACAATGCCAGGTGTGGTGGATCATGCCTATCATCTCAGCACTCGGAAGGCAGAGGCAGGAGGATTGCTGAGTTCCAGGCTTGCCTGGGCTACTTAGTGAACTCAGGACCAGCCTGAACTAAAAAGCAAGATCCTGTCTCAAAAGATAAATAAATAAAAAAGTCCAGAATTACCTTTTAGTAATTATTCTGAATTTCAAAGTTTACTATATATATTGCTTTAAACTGTCTGTCAACCCAACACCAGTAGCCACATGTAGCTAAGTAAGTTTAAATTTAATTAAAACAACATAAAATAAAACAACCAGTTCCTCAACCACACCAGCAACATTATCAACGTATAACAGTTACAGGTGGCTCCTGGCTATACTACAAGGCAACACAGATCTGAAACAATCCCACGGCTATAAAATATTCTGGTGCCTAGCACTGTTCTAGACAAAGCACCTCAAAGGAGAGACAGTTGTTACCTGGTCTGAGGAGATGAGGGTGTGTGAAAGGGCTGGGCTGGCCCAAGTACCGCTGTGGAACCCTCCTCTCGGGCATGGGCTGCAGGGAGTACCTTCGCTGTAAACATGACGCACATCCTGAAATGAGAACAAAGAACATGAAACGGAATGATGGGTCTAGAAAGTCCTCATGGTTTCCCTACAGGGACTATTTCCAGCTGTCTGAATGCAAACTAGCATTTCTTTCTTTTTGTCCTTCCAGTATTGATAATGTCCCTTCTTCCATGCCAGAGCTTGTGCAGAGACCAGGAAAACAGAAATGAGATCACCTTGTGGCTCACTTCTTGAGTTTGCTACTCTGATGAAGGAGCGATGAGAAAGGAAGGAAAGGAAAAAAAAAACAAAGAGCTGAGAAGTTTGGAAGTAGCTGGGTCTCAAAAATTCAGGAAAAGGTAAATCATGATTTTATGAAGAATATGTCAAGGGGCCAGGGATTTAGCTCAAGTGGTACTGCACCTGCCTTGGAAGCAGAAGGGCCCAAGTTTGATCCCCAGTACTGGGGGTGGAGGGTGGGGGGTGTATGTCAAGCATGAGAAAATATATTTATGTTATCTTATTTAACATTGCAACATTATTAAGAGATGAAATAACCTACAAAAAATGGTTACTTAGGGATAGGCACGGCAGCTCAGTGCTTCCATGCCTGCCTGGTAGGCAGAAGGTCTTGAGTTCAATCTCTGGTGCCACAGGAAAAAAAAAAAGTCCTACTCACAGTTGGCACACAATGTTGCCATATTAGCGCTAATTCAGCAAAAATATGTGGAGCACATGAGCACAACACAAGCCTGTTTGTGGCAGTCTTCAAGGAATACAGTGCAGAGCAGTGGTGGCAAACCATGGCACATGTTTGTTATCCCTGAACGCTCTATAAGGTTCTCCATCACTGGTCTAGGGGAAGTGAGACAAAATGGAGTGTAATACTACTATATGGCAAATATGGTGGTCCATTTATATATAAGGTTTTTTTTGTATATAATGCTGGGGATCAAAGCTAAGGACTTACACGTAATAGCAAGCACTGTACCACTGAGCTCCATTCCAGTCACCCCATAAGGTTTTTTTTCTTTTAAACAGGGTCTCGCCTTGTAGTTCAGGCCGGCCTTGAGCTCACTATGTAGCCCAGGCAAGCCTGGAACTCAGCAATCCTCCTGCCTTTGCCTTCTGAGTACTGGGATTACAGGCTTGAGCCACCAAGCCAGGCATTTGTGGTATGTGGAACTGATTGCTGGTGGGCTTGATTCACCATGCCCAGTATTGCTGTATGTGGTTACCGGGAATCGAACCAGGGACCTTGCACTTGCTAGGTAGGCGCTGGAGCCACTGAGCTAAATCTCTGTCCCAAGACACAATCCTTTTATCCCAGATTCCTTAGCCCCTTCAATATAATATAAGCTCACTCCTTTTCCAGTTAGTTGCTAAACTCTCTCTTTCAGTGTTAGCTCATTCACCCATGAATGAAATCATTTCCTGCTAGCTGCTAGCTCCCGATTTTAGTCCCTATTCACTAGAATAAATTTTGCTTTCAAAAGTCTATTTTTTTTTGAGACAGAGGCTCGCTTTGTAGTTCAGGCTGGCTCTGAGCTCACTATGTAGCCCACGCAAACTTCAAAATCAGCAATCCTCCTGTCTCTGCCTCCGAAGTGCTGGGATTACAGGCGTGAGCCACCATGCCCGGCACTGTGGTATGTGGTATTGATTGCTGGTGGGCGTGAGTCTCCATGCCCAGCATTCTATGTGGTCACCGGGATCGAACTCAGGACCTTGCGCTTGCGAGGCAGGTGCCGGAACCACTGAGCTAAATCTCCAGCCCGCAAAAGTCTATTTTTAACAAGTGGATTCTTTATAACAATACGAATCCTGACTTAAGCAACAAAATGTAAAATAAATACCCACCCACACTACTTACTACATTTAGGAGACAACTGGCAATCTGGACAGGGAGGGACTGTGTAGTTGATGTTACTATAGTTACCACAGAAGAATTTTATTTTAAGGCATAATAATGGTGTGGATATATTTAGGAGGAAAAATCTTACCTTTTAGAGATTCACAGGATTATTTATAAAGTGACACAATCTGGGATTTGTCTCAAAACAATAGAGCGTTGGGACAGATTGATGAAAAAATAAACAGGGCTGGGGATTTAGCTCAGTGGTTCTGACTCCTACCTTGCAAACACAAGGTCCTGAGTTCAATCCCTAGTACAAAATAAAACAAAACAAAAAAAGGCTAAATGAAGGTCTTAAAGACATTAACACCGGCCATGGAGTTAATAACCATTGAAATCGAGTGAAAGGTACACGGGAGCTCATACTACTACATTTTGTTTAAAAAGAAAACACACACACACACACACACACACACACACACACACACACACACACCAGGCATGATGACACATAACTGTAGTTCCAGAACCTAGGAGGCTGAGGTAGGAGTATCACAAGTTCAAACCCCACCTGGGCAACTTAAGTGACTCAGGAAAAACTTTGTCTCAAAATAAAAAATTAAAAGAGCTAAAGATGTAGCTCAGTGTGAAGGCCCTGAGTTCAATTCTTAGCATCATAACCAAGTAAGAAAATAAATAAGTGAGCAGTTTTTTCAAAATGAGGTAGGGCATTATAAGACCCAGAGCTAAAAGCAGGATTGGGTAGCAGAAAGAGCAGGTTCTAGCTTAGCTCTACTATTGATGTGACCTTGGCATGTTACAGAATTCTGCACCTGTGAAAAAAATAAAGCAGTCATATTTGGTAGTTTTTGACTGAGATGCACAGTGAGAAATGTATCTTTAACTGTCAGGTGCGATGGAGCATTCTTGTAATCTCACGAGACAGAAAGATTATAAATTAGAGCCCAGCCAGCAGTTTAGTGACATCCTGTTTCAAAATTAAAAAAAAAAAAAAAGCTGGCTGGGGATGAAGCTCAGTGCGAAGGCCTCAGGTCTAATGCACAGCACGCACAGCACACACACACACACGCAAATATACTTTACACACTAAACTAGTATATATATTTGCATATCATATATATATTTCACTAAATATTATCCTTCCTTTGATGCACTGATATATTTTTTATCCTCTTCCATTAAAAAGATTTCTTTTTTTTTTTTTTTTTTTAGACAGGGTCTCACTTTATAGCTCAGGCTAGCCCTGAGCTCACTAAGTAGCCCAGGCAAGCCTCGAACTCAGCAATCCTCCTCCCTCTGCCTCCTGATTCTGGGATTACAGGTGTGAGCCACCACACTCGGCATTGTATGTGGTTACCACAGATCGAACTAGGGACCTTGTCCTTGCTAGGCAGGCGTGGGAACCACTAAACTAAACCTCCATTCCTTTTTTTTTTTTTTTTTGAGATAGGGTCTCGCTTTGTAGTTCAGGCTGGCTCTGAGCTCACTATGTAGCCCAGGCAAGCCTCGAACTCAGCAATCCTCCTGCCTCTGCCTCCTGAGTGCTGGGATGACAGGCGTGAGCCACCACGCCTGGCACTGTGGTATGTGGTATGGATAGCTTTTAGAGATTCACAGGATTATT
Organism: Thryonomys swinderianus; assembly: GCA_004025085.1. Taxonomy (NCBI): domain Eukaryota; kingdom Metazoa; phylum Chordata; class Mammalia; order Rodentia; family Thryonomyidae; genus Thryonomys; species Thryonomys swinderianus. Next base: position 448 of record PVIC010035255.1, on the reverse strand, counting down.
TATATTTATGTAGTTAACACTGGCCTTGGGCATGAGTCTCCACGGCCAGCATTGTATGCGGTTTCCGGGGATCGAACTCAGGACCTCGCGCTTGCGAGGCAGGCGCCGGAACTACTGAGCTAACCCTTCGGCCCCATTCCTTTTTTTTTTTTGAGACAGGGTCTCACTTTGTAGTTCAGGCTGACCCTGAGCTCACTATGTAGCTCAGGCAAGCCTCGAACTCAGCAATCCTCCTGTATCTGCCTCCTGAGTGCTGGGATGACAGGCATGAGGCATCACACCCAGCACTGTGGTGTGTGGTGCTGATTGCTGATGGTCATGAGTCACCATGCCTAGTATTGTTCTATGTGGTTATGCGGCTCGAACCAGTGACCTTGCATTTGCTAGGCAGGTACTGGAATGACTGAGCTAAATCTTCAGCCAAGTTTTTTTTTTTTTTTTTTTTTTT
>PVIC010035254.1:5752-19242 GCA_004025085.1 Thryonomys swinderianus | reverse complement strand
GCTGCTTTGATTTCTGCCTCTGAGAAGTGTCTGTTCATTTCAGTTGCCCATTTTTGAATTGGGTCTTTAAACTTGGGGAGGCTGATCTGTTTGAGTTCTTTATATATTGTCGATAATAGCCCTTTGTCTGATACACAGCTAGTAAAGATTTTTTCCCATGTTGTTGGTAGTCTTCTAGCAGGCACTTGTATTTCTTATTTTAAATTTTCTTTAAAATGTTAAGATTTCAGGCATCCATGTTAAGGTCTAGGACACCAGCTACTCCAGGAGTATCAAGATGTAAGTAGTTCAAGAGCTCTAGTCTAAGTCCTCTTTATATTTAAGGCCCATGGATTAAAAGATACAGTTATGGAACTTTAAAATTCTTGCATGTGATTTTTCTTATGTCATAGTAAACTAAAGTAACTCTCCAGAAATTTAATTTATTTCATAGGTGTTGCAACTGGGCCAACTCTGACTACACAGTATGTACCAGAAGCTAACACTTCCCTTGGCACGCAGTTTGGACTGTCTACCTAAGATGGACCCATAAGCACAACAAAGCGGGTGGCTATGTAGTCAGATTTCTTGGGCCAAGAAATTCTATTCAACAAATGGCAATTTCCAAGTAACACAGTTGCCTCTATTTCCTAAGAATTATAAAGATAGTCTAAATGATAGCACTTGCAAATTTTTTGCACTCTCCAACCTATTTCATTCATATAACCTGCAACTGAAACTCTGATACCTCTGTCCTGAAAACTTGGGTAGGGGGTAAAAATGAAGTGCAAGACTAAGCAAGGCCTCACACGGAAGATTTCTTCCACACTCAGCTTGTTCAAACTTCTTGTTCGAACTACTTTCTTCTTATTCTTCTTCTCCTTTTCTTCTTCTTCTTCCTCTTCTTCTTCTTCTTCCTCTTCCTCTTCTTCTTTCTTCTTCCTCTTCCTCTTTCTTCTTCTTCCTCTTCCTCTTCCTCTTTTTCTTCTTCTTCTTGCTTCTTCTTCCTCTTCTTCTTCTTTCTTCTTCTTTCCTTCTCCTTCTTTTCTTCTCTCCTTCTTCTTCTTCTCTTTTTTCTCCTTCTCCTTCTCCTTCTTCTTCTCATTCCTCTTTTTTTTCTCTTCTACTGAAAGTATTCCCTGAATTTTACCCTGCTTCAGGCTTCTTTCTTCAAACATGCCATGTTCTGAAAGTCCAAATACTTAGTCTGGTCCTTGAAAAGTGGGTAGGACAAGGAAGATACATTGGCAAGACCTGAGAGGAATGTAAACAAAGGCCTTTATTCTTTTTGAGGAGAGAATACTATAAATACTTAATATGTATTTTCTCACTGAAAACCACCTTCACATTCATGTTCACTTTCACATTCTACCTATTTTTAGCTTCCTTTTTTTTTTAACTTCCTCCCTCTTTTGTTACTCCAACCATATGCATAAGCTTCGCAGTTTGGTTTTCCCTCATTGCTCTGGTTCAAAATGTGTCATTCAACATCATTATACTTTTGGATTATGACTTCCACACACACCTTTTGATCATGCTATTTTCCTAAATCTTTTCATGCTGCCTTAGAAATTAATTCTCAAGTAAATCGATTTCTCATAGCAGTCAGACAACTTAGAAATTAGGAAATTTGAATTTTGAAATTGAAAACATTTGAACTCAGTGTAGCATTTATCTAGACATATCAAGACATAATAAAACATGACAAAACCATTTAAAATTAAATAATGTCAATCATAATGATGCATTTCTGTTTTTATTCCTGTTGTCATTAATATTCCTGACACATTGTCTTCGCAGGAGACCAAAGGATGCAAAAATACGTTAGCACTTGGGCCAAAATATTTATCTGATAACAATACATGTTTTTAAATTATTTCCATGTTCTCTACAGACAGGTCTTGGTTTGCTTTCTTTGCTCTTTGGGTTCAGTATTGAAGTCCTCATGGTGACAGACATGTCTAGATAATAGGTGGGGAGGAGTGGAGGGAAAACCAAACAATAAGCATCCTAATGGTTTGATAACAACGTGCAGTTGTACAGATTGCAAGAGGTAAACTCAAGAATCATTTCCCAAGCTCAACAATTTGTTTACTCAGCTGATACTATTATTGATCAACTTCTCCAAACACAGTGGTAGGCTTTATTTGATATCAGGAAACTTGAGCACAGACCTCATGAAGATGTAATCTGCATCCTTACGACAAGTGGAACTAATTCCCACTGCAGCCTTTTAAAGGACAGGGTAGTGAAGATCTTGCCTGTATAAAGCTTATACAGTGAGCTTAACTCACACTTAGAGGGGCTACAACATACTTTTCAAACAGTAGAATATCCTACAAGTAGCATAAAGGGCAAGATTCAACCAAAGGTTATTTATATGGATGTAAACACCCTACATGACCCCAAATATTTTGTGCAGTCACAGAGATTTCACAATGTGGGCTTTGGTGAACAGGCACACCAAGAATCTGACTTCTATCTTGGTGTGGTTCATGTGGTGTATATAGAAGAACATAGATCTGGGTGTTAGAAAAGTCTAATTTTGAGTTCATGGTCTAATATTGAGCCATTTGAGGCTCAATAGAAATCTGTTGCATGAATATAGAAATTAAGATAATGACAATTTTCTGTATTACCTCAGAAAAGTTTTAAGACTCACAAGAGATGAAAATGTGTGACATCCCTGGAAATAACTGTAATTGTCAATATTTGTAAGTATTTCATATTTTACTCAAAATAATCCATAATTATTAACAATTCTCTGTCTTTAATCCTTAATCTTATGCAACAGAAAAAAATTTAATAATTTGAGATAAGCCCATCTTATCTATCAAAAAACCAATAAATAATAAAAACCAACAAATAGAGATAGGTTGAACTGTGAATTTTGAAGGTTAGGATTACTGGTACTGGAAAAAGTAATAATGGAAAGTGTGGGGTAAAAGGCATTTTATACTGATCTGTTTGATTATTGTTACTGTCCTCTTTTCTCCTCCAGGAAGAAAAATACCAACTATGTGTGTGAGGGAAGAAATGAAGATTTTTATAAATGCAGAATTGAAAGACAGGCAGCACAAATAAAGCTCTGTGACATCTAGAGACACCAGAAAGGAAAAGAGAAGAAAAAAAAAAGAAGAAGGAAAAGAGAGAGGTGAGGAAGGAGGGGGACGAGGGAGACACAGTGGAAGGAGATAATGAGAAATGGAGACACGTTGAAGGAGAAAGAAACAATGCAGTAAATGCTGAATTACTAGAGCCACTCAAATTTTCTGGGTTTGATGCTTTAAACCACAAATAGGAAGACTTGGAGAGAGAATCACTAAGAACTTTCCCCAGATCTACAGGAAATTTTGCCATTTAATTCTTTCTTTCAACTTCTTGGAGTTACAAGACACTCATTTCAGGTAAGCACAAACTAGAAAAGCACCATTAAGAAACATTACTGTCGAATATATTCTGTGACAATGAAATGAAATATAGGGTCAAGGATACTTCTACTACACAGTGAGGTTAGCTACCAAGTAGTTTTTCACCTTATTAAAAATGATCAAGTCGTTCAGTACAGGGCTAATGTGCTGAATGGAGCCATTGAAGCTGTCTGTTAACCATTAAACTAAATAGAACACCATTTCATGCCTGACTTCCTGCTGCTGTATGAAGATTGCCCTGGCACATTAGGAAATGTAGTGGTCACTCAAGGAGGTAAAGAATTCCTCTTTGTGACAGTTGACAGTCTCCTGTGATTTAAAATTCTTTTAAAAGAGCACCAGGACCCTACTCAGGGGAGCAGAACACTTTCACATGTGACCCTACTTTCTTGGGTGGTAGCATAATTATTTGTCTCCCTCACAATAGAAAGGATAGGAATAAAATGAGTTAGTAACACAAAGCTTCACAGATAATAAATCCAGAGATAATATACCGGTCCTAAGAAGCAGGCAGTTGAGTGAATACCCATTCTATTTTATAAAACGAGCCTGGCTCATGGTAAAATTGAAAATTACACAGGCCAAAACTTCCCCCCGTCATCCTGAAGTTTCACTTTTAACTTCTCTTTTCTCAAATTTTTTTCCCTTTTACTGCTTTCTATTTCTCAGAATCTCATGGCTTTTTTAATTGAATTATTTATTGGTACATTTTATATATAGTTCACAATCACACTCAACATTGCAGAATTCATACCAGTATATGACACAAGTTCATTCTCATTTTTACCCATATCCCTACTCACCCCACAATGCCCCCATATACATCTTCTTTCTTTTTCTTTTCAAATCATATTTATTTTTTCCCCTCATTACTTTCCCCTACCAGATTCCCTTGGAATATTTCCAATTTTACAAAATCTATCATACATTCTAGAACTCATTTACATCTACAGGTTCTCATACCAGAGAAAAGATACAGTATTTACATACCTGTGATCTATTTATTTCTCTTATTAGTGTGTCCTCAAGGAGTATCCATTTGGGCTTCCTCTCTTACTCGGACCTCTTCTGCCTGAAAGCATACAACACACTTACACTGAAGTGTTAAGTACTGACTGCATGGTTTCTCCTAAAACCACTTGATTGTTACATGAACACTCCCCAAAGCAACAGTTAACCCAAATACTGCAGCCCTGATACAATAAAACACTAGAATTTAGAAGTTCTGTCTTAGCTTTGTACACAAGTAGCTGCACTGTCCTGAGCAACTCCACTCCTTAGATTTTTGTTCACAGAAAAAAAAATGTAGAAATAGTTTACAATTCAAGCATCCATCATGAACACAGAAAACAGGCCTCAATGGAACAAGACATGTGAATTCTTAAGAAACTTGAGCAAGTCTCATTTTATTCTCAAACACAGAACAAACAAGCTCACAAACAAGCAAATGTTTAAAGCAAGACTAAAAGCAAATGCAAGCATGATAATTTCACTGTGGACATGTTAATGTCTCTTCTAACATCGAATTAAAGGTGTTCCGTAGCAGCATAATTACCTGACTGAGGCACAAGCTACCTTTGTCTCCCTCGGGCACAGCAGTGTGTCATTGGTGTTATACCAGTGAAGGTGTTCACTCCTTCCACTTTACCAGGACAGAGTGAATAAATTACTCAGAAGACAATTCCTGATAGGCTCACATGCAATTGACAAAGTAAGTAATGAGACAATACAAAATTCAGTTCACTAATGGTGGTCCCAAAGTTAAACAAAATATGGTGAGTTGTCTTTGAAAGTCCATTTAAATAAACCTGATGTACCTTTCTTTGTCACTGGAGAGAGGTTGACCTCAGGATAAGTGGCCAGCAAGAGTGAGAGAATTCCCAGGTGGCCTCTGAGAAGACCATGCACTATAGACTAGTGACTGAGGTACACTGAGGACAACATGAGAAGAAGATGTAGAAGACAGTTAAGACGGAGGTTATTTAGAAATATGGTGCAGAGACAAACATTCTCCACTTTGAATGGAAACTTAGTTCCAGGAGTACAGCTGGTATTTGAAAACACAGCATATTTTTAAACCCCTTAATAGTCAGTGACCCCTCAGAATGTCCAACACCTAGTTGCCCAGTAAGGCTCTTCATTTGGGTACAGCACGTTCTTAGGAAACCAATTCTGGCAACAAGAGAGGCCATACGATCTGGTTAAGAGAGACTATATGATCTGGTTAAGCCTAGATTCAAGTATAATGGTTTTATAATCCTTAATACACTCTTGCTTCCAAATACTTATCAGTAAAAATTTCTACATCAAAGTCTTATAACTAGTCAGTGTGGAAGGCAAACAAATCCTTGCATTTATGTTTGGTTTTTAGAGTCCGCAAATTAAAATACACACATTTTTAATGTTAACTGAACACATATGAATTATCTCATTAATTTTTTAATTTCATCTGTCATTTCCTGTCAATAAACCTCAAGTACTTTCTCTTACTTTTCCTTGTATCATGGATTCCATTCTTATATGTCTATTTATCCATGTGTCTTAAGCACACCATGTCTACCAGTTGAATTCACTGTTTCTACTCTCAAAGTATTTCTAAGTTCTCTATCTCTGAAATAACATGCTCCATATTTCTCTATCCTAAAGAATCCTATTGTCAAACTTATTACCACAATTAACATGATTCAAGATTTCTTCCTCACTGTGTCACGAGTGTCATAAACATCATGAAATCTATCCCTTTATTCCATTCTTACTGAGTTCTTCAAGTCAGTTTCTGATCATCTTAAGCTCAGAATTTTTTAGCTGTTTCTCAACAGTATTTTGATGATGTAATTATTTAAATATCAAAGACAAAAGTCAAATATAAAAGTTAATAAAAAGCTAAATATAAAAGTTAATAAAAAGCTAAATAAAAAAACATAGACATTATCCTCAAAGAAATAACACATTGACAGTATCTCATTGGCAAAAATGAGTTAAACATTATGAAACAGTAGTTTCACAATAAGGAAAATAGAAATGTCAACTAAAACTTCCATGTGTATCTTACGAGAGAACTATATAAAATGTTTTATAAAACACAGGATAAAGTTTTCCCTCAATAATGTCTAAGTGAAAAAGTTTTTAAAAGTACTATATAATGAGCCAAGTGATTAAATATGGAAGATCTTAGATGGAAGAAAAAAATACAGGCACTACTAAAATTTAAGTACTCGTCAGGGTTCTCCAAATATATATCATCAATAGGATATAAATAAATACACATTGAGGAGGTTTCTTATCAAAATTGTTCATGTGATTACAGAGGCTGAGAAATTCCCCTACGAGTTGTCTACAAGCTGAAGACACTGGGAAGCTAGTGGTGTAACTGTCTGAGCTTGAAGTCTGAGAACCAGGAGAGCCCGGGGTGTAACTCACAGGCTAAGGCCATTGATTACAAAGTAGGAATGAAGGAGGTGGGAAATGGCCTAAGACTTGGAGTCCAAAGGCCAGAGAACAAAAAGATCTGGTATTGGGGGAGCTGGAGAATACAGTTTTCATAACTCAAGGACAGAGTGGATTTCTCCTTCATCTTTTGTTGTATTCTAGCTCTCAAAAAACTGGATGATACCCACTGAGATTGCTGAGGGTGATATTTCCTCAACCTACTCATTCAAATGTTGACCTCTTCCAGAAGTGTTACCACAAACACACCTAGAAATGTTTACCAGCTGTTAGTCATACTTAAACCCACTCAAGGTGACACAGAAAATTACCCAGCAAGACACCTGAGTATATTTAAACTGATGTTAACTGTTTAACAACCACTTTTGTGACATTTGCTTGTAAAGTGGACAAAATCATTAACACACTAAGAAATGGGGCAATTTCATGTCTGCTAAATAAAACAATTTTAAAAATAGAGATCAGGATTTTTATTCACTTTAGTTAGCTAGACAATTCTAGCATTGATCAGTGAACAGGAAAAACTTTTAGAGATTTTTCAGCACATATAATTTGAGCTATCTGCACTTAGAAATATTTTGATGACTGAAATAGACCAAGGAAAAAAGAAATCTAAAACTGTAGCATGTCTGCTGGTGAATATGGTAACATCACCTTTTAAAAATCATTTAATTAATTCTTACACTATGTCCTAGGAGAATTCTTTTCCTTGTCCCAATCTTTATATATAATCTTACTGCCCACTCAAAAGAAGTTTAATATTATATATAGTACTCTCCATCTTTAAAGTGTAGGTAAAATTTCACAATATATGAATCAGCATATAAATGGATGGAGGAAAGAATGAACAAATTGCTGAGTCAGTTAACTATGATCTTTGCATTTCCTGGTCTCAAATTTGGATATTTCCTTCTTACATCTAGACCAAATTTCTCTTAGTTACCAAACTCTTGCACTATTATTCTATCTCAAAACATGATTTTCTCTAGTGTACTTCTGCAATAGACATAATTCTATCCCACAGGTTTCCTTAGTGCATTATCCCACATTCAATAAATTCCAGATTTGTTTTTCTGAAATGCAAATATAATTCAAAACTCTAAACCTCAAAATCTTCTACAGCTGCTACTGAGTCACTATGATGAAGTAAAAATTCCTGACCCCTGGCTTTCAAAATTCTCCACACTGCTTTTCACCACCCTTCCTAACCTGACTGCTCATGGTTCTGTCTCAAAATGTCTGATGCACTAACAAGTGGAGCACTGTACTCCAAGCACAGCTCAATTTGTGAAGCTTCTGCTGCTGTCTTCCATCAGGTACCCACATTCATCCCTTAGCTTAGCTTCCACCGTCTCCTTTATTCTTCCCATGGCATCTTGCTTACTGAACCACTTAACTGTTCTGCATTACATTATAACCATTGCCCTTCTACCTCCACAACAGAATGTTACTTTCCTAAGGTGTCTGTGATGTCAACCTTTAGAGATCACTATGAGACAAAGAACAAAGAGATAGTGCTGCACCCCAGGCATGGCACAGTGAAAGGTGCAGCCCCAGCCTGCTGCTGACTGGGGTGTCAGGAGGGCCTGTTCCAGTTCTGACTTCCTTGCTGACTCCTCGTATAACCCTGGCCCTACATTTAAACAGGAGACTCAGTTTCTACACCTGTAAGTTTGGGACAAAAGAAAATACTTCACGACGTGATTGTGAGCATGAGTGCAGCGATTCTATTAAAAAGGAGCCTAAATGTGACATGAGATATGTTAGCCTTAAATGACGTTACAGAAGTTACTGAAGTAGTTGCTTTCCCTGATACATTTTATTGTGTACAATTTGAGGTTTTTAACATAATTAGTATATGTATGTATATATATTAAAATTCAGACTATAATGAAGTAGATTAATGTACCTATCATCCCCCTTAGTTACTTTTTCTGGAACAAAAACAACTAAAATCTAATTACCTAACAAAAGTCCATAAGACACTTTCATTACTTTATTTCTCATGCTGCACACTGTATCCCTAAACATGTTCATTCCGTACATCTAGTATTTTGTCCTCTTTGATCTATGTCTACTTCCTCTCTCCATGCCTCCGTCCACAACCACTCATGGTTTCATTGTTGGTGTGTTTATTTAAGCTTTCATGTTCAAGGAGTGATTAAAACATATGATGAATGTTTAAATTTAAAATATTAATATAATAAAAGAAACACTGCCATTCATCTCCCCCCCAAAAAATCCCCCTTACTTCAATAGACACAGCCCATCATGCTTGCCCCTTTCTGAAGCAGTTCTAGAAGTCCTCCTCCATGAGTGTCTGCAGTAGTTGTTATAAAAAATATGATCCGTGCTGCTTCTGAGTGCCATCCAACCAAAAGGCGGGCTCTTAATAATATCATGATATGTTCTCACATTATCCACTAGATCTGGCACCCTGAGACTTTTGTATCTTCCCCAAAGACAAAATTCTCATGAAAGATAAATGTTTGTAGAGCAGCACAATGGAAGACATTCACAACAAATGACTTCCATAACTGCTTCAGAAAATGCCAAGGGTAAGAGAGAAAATGTGCTCAAAGTGAGGGAGAATGTCTTGAGGGAAATTCATGGCAATGTCTTTTACTATACTAAATATTTTTAAATTTGAATAGTCATCAATGCATTTTGATTACATTACACTACACACACATACATATATTTCACATATAACTGAAATTATGCAATAGTTTTTTCTTTCTGAGGCTGGTTTACTTCACTTAGCATGCCACTGTGCAGATTAAATGGGATTATACCTTTTAAATTGTTAGATACTGCTAAATGAGGTGCTCAGCATATGTTAACTTATACTAGTTTTTTTTTTTAAACCTTTAGGGAATAAGTAGGTGTCATAGTAAAAGAGTTCAAGATGGTTGCTTTCTGTGGAACATTTATCTTTTTAGGAAAATTTACCTTCCATTGTATGTGTACATAAGTAATTTATTGAGCAAGGCTAAAACTGAATTCAAGAAGTGTTGGGAAAGCTTTAAAAAATAATCAGTCTTTAGTGACTTTAAGAATTTATGGTTTGGTTTCCTACATGCAAATAAATGCATAAAACAGAGGACAAGTCCAAGAAACTACTTAATAGCAGGCTCATGTTTATGAGCTGAATTAGGCTTCCATTTTGGTAGGAGCAAAGGATCAGGTGTTATTGTGCAAACTTTTAAGGATAATAGTAGGTTTTAAACAGGAGCTTACCAATTGTTTGGGTTTAACTGGGCTGGGAGAGAAAAAGCAGAGGCAGTGTAGTATACAGCACTAGAGGTAGATATTAGAAAGACAGAGAAAAGGCCCAAAATTCCAAGAGTCATCCATGGCAGTTTTTAGCCAGGCAATAAAAGGGTCTGGCTTCTCTATCCAAGAAGCTTGGCTTGGATCAATTGTTCACTGGGAAGGTATTAATGTTTTAAGTTGAGTCACATTTAAAAAAACAAAACAAAAAAACAGAAGAACATGAGGCCTGGAGTTAAATTATCTTAGAGCTAAGTAAACCTGTAAGGGAGAGCTATTGTTTGCTCTGTAGAATGAGCTTCATCTTAAGATATAAGAATTACAAATTTAAAGAATAAAATTGCCTTCATATATATTGCCTTGATGTACATATTCAGGGGAATAGCTTTCACTTTTTTTGTTTGTTTGTTTTTGAGACAGGGTCTCGCTTTGTAGTTCAGGCTGGCCCTGAGCTTACTATGTAGCCCAGGCAAGCCTGGAACTCAGCAATCTTCCTGTCTCTGCCTCCCGAGTGCTGGGATTACAGGCATGAGCCACCATGCCTGGTGGAATAGCTTTCACTTTATAGTTAAGTAGAGTTTTGGATTTTACAAAGAGCTCACAAACTTACTCCTATACCATATGTGTGATCCTCAAGAAACTCAAAAGGCTGAGCTTGGGAGTGTGGTGGGCTGCAGGGTAGAGCAAGGCCTAGTAAATGATGAGGAGTAAGTACTGTACTGTCCAGGCCCTCTGGTTTTTCTTGTCTCTCCTTTGTTTTGGGGGACTCTGCATCCCTTGGAACAATGGTCACATTGCTATCCTGGCCATCAGCAATTACCTACTCCCACCTTTGTCACCTGCAAACGGCAGCTCCCAAGCTGTGTGCGCTTCCTGAGCAAGTCAGGACATCACAACAGTTAAACGCGTCTTGAGAAAGGAACGGACTCAGTTGGTAGCAACAGGGCTGAGAGTAGCAGAAGGAAGGAAAGAAGAGAGTTACAGAGGAAAACATCAGGCAGACCACAAAATCTGCATCTCAACACCAAACAAACTCCTTTTCCCAGGGCTGGGAAGTCGTGAACATTTAGAGAGAGTGATGGAGATTACTACTTGTCAGGTGTTATTTTTTTCTGTAAAAGAGAACTGACCTTATTTTAAGTAGTACATAATCATTCTTGTGCACGCTGCAGGATTTCGAGTGAGTTTGGTTATGGTGATGGTAATCAAAGATAATGAGATGGGGGTTTTTGTTAAACTACATAATCAGATTAGAAATTTATTCATACATTTGTTAATTTGTTTAATAAAGTGAAACCATGTGTATCTTCTCTATACCAAGTTCTACACTACATACCAGCATAAAAACGTCAGGAGCCTGGGCTGCCATTCACCAGCCTGACGTTCTACTCTGTTCTCTTACTGCAGACCCTAGAGCAGATGATTCCCTCTTTTCCTATGGGAGAAGCCGTCTGGCAGTGCTTTTGACTATGCAACAGAAACTCATTACTTTCGGGAAACTGGCCTTGCCAGATATGAAAGGCTTCTTTATCTATTCATAACATTGATCAAGAGGTGGAGGCTAAGCATTTCTAAATGGTAAGGATATCAGACAAGGATATTGGAAAACAGATTTCTATCACAAGCTTTTGTATCACAGCAGATTTCCTATGACCAGGGCCTGGAAATTGTAGCCTCACTTACAAAATGCAAAATAAACCCTGTTCCACCTATACAGTAAGGCTGCTATAAAGATGAAATAAGGTAGTACAGGTTTAGGTAGGAATGGGTGAAAACCATAATGTGTGCTATAAAAAATATTTCTATGTATTGAATAAGCTGAAATTTGAGGAAGATATGAGTCTAAATACAAGAAAGCTTTTACATCATTATTGTAAGTCAGTTCCGAGTATTTTCTAGTTGGATACCTACGATCACACTCCCATGAGTGACACATGGCTATTCTGAAGCCACGTAAATGAAAACAGGTAGTCTGAAATCCACTAGGACGATAAAGGGAAATGTGCTTTGGTGTATGTAATTATATACACTTACCAGCATCCTGGGAACAAAAGCCTGCATCTTATGTTACTGCCTATTAACTCGAGTCACTTGCATACAGCAAAGGCTTTTCTCTCTTTCGTAATAAAACATTACCAGTGTTACACCCAGGCTGCTATAAGTGGGACAGTCAACTCGAGAGAATTTTTCCCTTAGACGGAAGTTATTCTGCTCATCACGAGTACAAGCTGCTCTTGCTGTCATGGGAAGGAGGGAGGTTCACTGCTTTTAGATGATGAAATCTTTATGGGCTCCCAGCTCTGAGAATTTCTTTGAGTCAGAGTGTGTGTGAGAAGACAGCAGTAGCTCACAGAAAGCAGTCCTGAGGTGGGGCAGGAAAACGTAGCAGTGATAGCCTGGTGTGACCTGATGTCACCTGCTGTGCTGAGGGAAGAAATAGAACAATATGCTGTGTTCACTTCATGAGATTTTGCCTTGACAATGTCTTGAAAAAGACGTTAATATGTATGTTACTTTTCACTTCACCCAGCTTAAAGAAACAGTCAGATGTAGTATTAGTGTATATGTGTGTTTATACATATGTGTGTGTTCATACACAGATACACATACATTGCAATCTGTAAAAGAGCCTCATTGCACACTGAGTGAAGGAAGGGTCTTTTTAGCAGTCCAAGAGATGGGAGCTTTCAGTAATTGTGAATTGAAAGCTTACTGATTCTGGAGTTTTCAGCCCCTAGTCAGCTGTTCAAATACGGAAACGGAATGTGGAAAGGCCTGGCACAAAGGAAAGCTGTTCTGGCATGGTGTCCAGGAAGCAGAGCACAAAGCAAGGAGCAAAGGGGGGTAGGAGAGGCATCTCCCTGCAGAGACCCCTCCAGCAGCAGCACACTCAGCTACAGAATTCATAGGAGGCGAATCTGTCAGTGAGTAGAATGTTCACAGGATCCAGCCACACTGAATCCTGAACCCAGGAGGCTATGGGGATATTCTTTATCTAAATTACTACATAAATGTAAGATAGTTAACCCATTCAATACCTAATGACTGACTATTCACATAGATTACAAATATAGGAACTGCCAGAAAATTTTTGGAGAACACAACACCTAATTTTCATAGGTATTACGGCAATAAAAGTAAAGCCAGGAAAATGTGCAGGAAACCCAGCCAGCTTTGGCCCAACCTATAGTAGCGATTTCTGTTCACTACAAGATGGCAGACAAACCTCATGTGTCAGCAAATACAGTAGAAATGAATTTAAAAATAGAAGGAGGAGTTAAAAATACAGTGAGTCCTTGAGTTACAACTGGCCTCACATATGAACAACTTGGGTTACAACCCAAATTTTAGTTGTTTTTT
>PVIC010035253.1:0-19146 GCA_004025085.1 Thryonomys swinderianus | reverse complement strand
TAACTGTTAAACAGCAATAAACAATATTTGAAATAGTACTTCACCAAATAAACTTGATACTTGATTAGATAAAGCTGAAGAGAAAGAGAAGTGAAGGAGGAATTTGTAATTAGATCAGAAAAAATCATACACAAATCTCGAGAAGGACAAAGAGAAAGATGCTAAGAGAAGTCTAAGCAGGAAGGCAGAATGTGAGATTAGGGGTGTACTTTTGGGGATCCGGACAGACAGGAACAAATGAGAAGGCAGGGCAGTATTTTCAAAAATAATGACTGATCAATTTTTCCCGTAAATAAGATTACTGATAGCACTGATTCAAGAAAGCTAATTCTGAGCCAAGTAAATCTGAACAGAATTATGCATGGAAACCTCACAGTGGAATTACAGAGCCTCAGAGACAAAGAGAAGGTTCAGAAGCAGCTGGGGGAAGAGCATGACTCCCCTCAAAAAGCAGCGTTCACCCCCAAGCTGGCCCAACGTGCAGACGGAGACAGCTGGACCAGACCCACAGTGGACCGAGATAAAACAACCTCAGACTTAGCAGCCTAAAATGGGAATTAACATCTTTCAACCACAAGATGAAATAAAGACTTCGCAGAAAACCCAGCCCAGCTATGGCCAGAACCATTTAAAATAAATTAAGCATCTCTCTCACATGGAAAGACAGAGATCGCAAGGGAAGATCAGGAAAGGGAAAAGAAATGAAGCATAAAGAAATCGGCGAATGGGGGAGAAACTGAAAAGCGACTGTGCAAAAATATAGTAATAATGTCTTGTGGTGTTGAAAAAAAAAAAGGAATGTTGAATTTGTAGCAATGAAAATAATTTGGTTAGGAGGAGGGACTCAGTGTGACCCGGCGTGTGAACGTCGTGGAGAAGGTAAGGAGCCGGACCAGTTTTGTAATTTGATTAAGTAAAGAGTGAAAAAACTCTGTAGGTTAACCAGATGATCTGAGAAATTCTTAAAACAGAAAAAAAGTCAATGCAGGGTAAAGCAAGGACAAAGAGAAATAAAGAAGATTAAAGAAGGAACAGAATACAAGTGAGCGATTATAAACCTAGAGTCACACAAATACATGGAAAATAAAAAACCCTATGACAGGCAGATAAAGCTATATTTAATAAAATTCACCTCAATTCTCCTAACAAGAACCCTCCTAAAAAGAGTAATTAAAAACCACACACTGTCATCCCAGCACTCGGGAGGCAGAGGCAGGAGGACTGCTGAGTTCAAGGCTTGCCTGGGTTACATGGTGAGTTCAGGACCAGCCTGAACTACAATGTGAGACCCTGTCTAAAAAAAAAAAAAAAAATGCAAAGACAGAAATATGCAGTGAGTCTAGTTATGTTAATAACAGAAACAAATACATTGATGCCAAAGCCACTATAAGAATAAAGGAGAATCCACACATGACAGCCACATGTTCAAGTCACCAAGAAGCCACGTTGGAGAACGTTTATTCCCCTCATAATGTGACGTCCAGTTCTGGAAATTCAAGGGCAAAGAAGATCGTGGAATAATGGGTGAGAGAAACTGCACAGCACCCAGGGCGGAGCTCGGTGGGGACGGTGCCCTCCGGTCGGAACCGTCAGAGCCCGGGGGTGCTGGAGACGCAGCCTCCTCACGGAGACCCAGGCCGACACATGCATCTGTGCGTAAAGAAAGTACGCGCTGGAGATTAAGGATGGACAAATATCTCTGTACAAGTCCTAGCTGAGAAATAATTGCAAATAGATGTCCCCTACAAGAAATGTGTATCTGGGCCGGAGATTTAGCTCAGTGGTTCCGGCGCCTGCCTCGCAAGTGCAAGGACCTGAGTTTGATCCCCGGTAACCACATATAATGCTGGGCGTGGAGACTCACGCCCACCAACAATCGACACCGCATACCACAATCCCAGACGTGGTGGCTCACACCTGTCATCCCAGCACTCGGGAGGCAGAGGCAGGAGGATTGCTGAGTTCGCGGCGGCTTGCCTGGGCACCATAGTGAGCTCAGGGCCAGCCTGAACTACAAAGCGAGACCCTGTCTCAAAAAAAAAAAAAAGAAATGTGTATGAAAGTAGACAGAAATGGTATCAGTGGGAAAACGCCAATCTCTACAAAGAAGGCAGTTTCCGACAAGGAGAATCGTGTGGGTCAATGTGCAGGAGCGCGTGTGTGCACGTCTGCGTTGGAGTCCTGGGCCACGCTGAGGCTGTGTGCCTCTCCCGGGCCTCGCGACTCTGTCACGGGGCCCGTGTCCTTGCCACCGAGTCAGGCAATGGCACAGTGTGTGGCCTGCAGAGGCTCCCAAGGGTGCCCCGGTTGGCAGTCGGTTCCCGGTGGGGATGTGGGAGGTGGCGGAGGGTCACTAGGTCACGGAGGACGTGCTCCCGGAAGTAGCTCTGGTGTGACCCTGCTTGGTTCCCAGGAGAGAGCGTGGCCCCGTCCCTCCCTGGCCTCCTGGCCTGCGATAGCGTCCCTCCCCGCTCCGGGTCCTCGCTGGGCTGCCCTGACCACACACGCTGGGGCTGTGCGACCCTCTTCTCTGCGTACATCACCGGGCTCGCTTTGTTATGGCCGCACGGGACAGCTGTGGAAACCAGACCCCGCTGAGGGGCTGCAGCGGAGGACACACAGGCCAGAGCCTGAGCCCGCGCGAGCGCCTCGCCCCCTCCGAGCACAGTGGCCTGGACTTCCTTCCCCGCACAGCAAGCGTCGCCAGCAGCGAGCTCACCGCGCCCAGTGTCCGGCAGACCCCAGGCCGGTCGGGCAGCACGGGGTCGCCTGTGCCGGGCCCCGCTGCCCTTGTCCTTCTCCGGGACCCTCGAGGTCCCCCGGACGCGGCACGGCCCGGGCCTCAGGCTTGCGTCTCACTCGTCGCTGGTTAGCGTTCTGTCACCGCGACGGGGCCCCGAGGAGACCAGCCAGGGGGGAGGAGAGGCGTACTGGCTCTGGCCCGGGCTGCAGGCCAGCTCGGGCGGCCCCGCGCTTGGCCTGCGAGGCGCGCAGCGGAGCGACGCGCTCACCTCCCGGACGCTGAGGAGCAGGCGGATGGGGCGGGCACCCACCGGCAGCACGGACACTCCGCGGGGTCAAGTCCACACGGCCCGGGCGGGGTCCCCGCCCGCAGCCATCTCCCTGGAGGGACCTGGAGGGAGCCCCGAGGACAGGCCTGTGAAGCCCCGCGGCGCCGGCGGCTCCGAGCAGGCGCGCACACGGGCGGCCCTCCCCTCCCCCGTCCGTGGGAGAGAGCAGTGCGAGCAGAGCCCGTGGGGCTGGGGCCCACGTGGACACGCGTGACACGGTCGCGCCAAGCCCCCCGTCACAGCGGACCGCGCCCCCCCAGGCCCGGGACCCACCGAGACGGCGGCAGGAGAGACGCCCGCGCAGACTCCGCCCGGCACAGGGAGCCGGACAGACGGGAGGAGAACCGTCCCCAGCGCCAGAAATAAAGGAAGAGAAGACGGTGCCAGGCGAAGGAAAACTATCTGGATTCAGAGACCTCACGCTTTTTAAAATGTAGACGCCGAAGGTCCCAACGGAAAGGTTGACGGGATTAGTCACGAACTCACCGAGGAAGGAGGAGGCCGGTGTGTGGAAGTGAGCCGCGTGCCCACGTACGTGAGCGGAAAGCCAGACACTTCCACGGAAAGGAGTGGCGAAAATATGCACTTCTTAGGAATAAATTATCCAAAAGCAGCAAAAAATTGTTCTGAAAACAACTAAAGGTGCTGAGAGAAAATAAACAAGATCGAAATGAAAACAGGCATTATATTTTTGATTAAATAGCTAAATATCGTAAAGATGTCAACTTTCCCCGCATTAACCTCAAGATTCAGTGTAATCATAAATAGTATCTCAGCAGCATTTTACAAAATAAAATAAAAACCAAGAACCCAGGGAGAGGGGAAGCAGGTGGGGGCAGGGGAGGGGAAATGGGGATCAAGATGCCCACGTACAGGCACAAATTCTCACTGTCAAACGTGATCCTAATGTATATCTAACATATACCAATAAGTCTGAAAAAAAATTTAAAGCGATGGGAGGAGGCAAAAGGGAGGAAAGGGACAGGAGACGAAAAATAAATTAAGATGTGTCATGTACACGTACCACCTACAAATAAGGGATATAAGCATTATGTACTGAAATTGTGTACAAAAATTGTAAGGGGATCAAAAGACGGGTGGAGGAGGGAGGGAGAGAAGGGAAAAGGAATGCAAAAAGTAAAAAAATCTATTGTGTACATGTAGGAATGTAAACAGTATGTACTTCATGCATGTGCTAATTAAGTACAGCATAATTTGTATTTTTGTTTAAAAAAAAAAAAAACAAGAACCTGCCTCTAAAACTTGTGTGCAAACTTAAAAGCCCTCAAGTGGCCAAAGCAGCCGGGCAAAGGACAGTGCTGCAGACAGGACCTGAGCAACTTAGGATTGGCACTGACTCAATAAGACATAAGAACAAAGATGGACAAATAGATCGATGGGACAGAATACAGTCCAGAAATAGATAACGATCGTAAGGTCAATTGATTTTTTTTGGCAAAGGCAAAAAAAAAGCAATTCAGAAGAGAAGACGAATATTCCCCACACACGCTGCTTAGTCACCTGGGTGACCCCTGACGTCCGGCCTGGTGTGGGGGGCTTAGAAGTCAGCATCCCGTTTCTAAAAGGAGAAGAAAAAGCACCTAAACAAACTGGAAGCCGACGACTCTGCTTAGACCTCAGAGAGGAGAGGGCACAGCCAACTGCTGCCCCCAAAACAGGAGAGGAGACGGGCGGGCAAAGAGAGGCGCGAGCCAGAGGCCAAGTCCACAGGCAGAAGCCCCCACGGGGACCCGGGGGCGCTAGGGAATGACAGCAGCCATCACAAGGCTGGAAGGTCCAGTACGGGCCAGTCTGAGAGTTCACACTGCAGGGAACAGTGTCAGAGGGAAGCGTCCGCACTTCCGTGAGTCTGACCTCCAGGATCCCAGGTTCTCACAGAGAAGACAGTCCCAGGAATCCAACTCGGGACCCTGCACTCGCAAGGCGGACGGTGCCCCTGAGCTACGCCCCCGCCCCCAGCTGTTTTGAAATACGCCGGAACAGTGTGACGGCTAGGAAGGCCCGCTCTGCAGAGGAGCCGGCTCACCCGTTATCCCAGCTGAGGGGGGGAAATAGCACCCAAGAGGAGCCGCAGAGGATCTTGAACTGGGAAGAGGACGCACACACTGGGGGCCGCGGAATCCTGAGACCTAAACCCGGAACTATAGAAGTCGCCTTCCCACCCACACCCCACCGTCCCGTGGACAGGGCTCCCGCCCCGTAACAGAGACCAGCGCCGGAGGACCCAGAGTCCAACACCCCTCCGAGGATCACCTTTAGGGACACCCGAGGGCAGGAAGGTGACAAAAGGAAAGAGAGACACACAAAGCAGCACACTGGAGACCTGTCGGATTTGGTTATTTTTACATAGTTCACCTTTCAACGAAACAGCTACTAGTCGTGCTAAAAGACAGAAGCAAAGCGAGAAGAGAACAAGTGTCAGAACCAGAGGGGGCGAAGGCTTTGGAATGGTCCTGCTGATAATTTTAAAGTATTGTGATTAACACGGTAAGAGCTCTAGCGAGGTACTGGACAACGTGTCAAAAGAGAGGGTAATGGAAACAGACAGGGTCATGCTAAGGCAGAATCAAGAGAACCACAAGTCAAAAGCCACAAATCAAAAGCACCAACAGAAATAAAAAATGCTTTTCCTGGGGCCAGTAACAAATACCCTAGGTACAGCCAAGAAAGAGCCCCTGGATTTGGAAAAGCAATGAGAAAAGGGGATTTTAAGACAGAACAGAATACACTGAGAGTCACAAAAGATATGATATCCATGTAATAGGAACATGATGAGTGACTTTAAAAATACAGTGATTTTTTTCTAATTTTAAAGTGCTATAGCAAAAAACACATTGCCATTAATGGGCTTCAAAATACTCCCTGTCCTGCTGAACATGGAACTGTGGTTCATGCCGTTTTCTGAAGCTACTCTGAAGTCCTCTTTCATGCGTATCTTTAGTTGTGCTGTTCTAACTACCTCGATGTCCTGGATGGATTCAGAATATTTACCTTGCGTCACTCTAACTTCGGGAAAGACCCAGAAGCCACACGGAGCCAGGCACAGTGGCCAGGGCCACGAGAGCATGCCACAGTTGAAGAGGGCACCTCTCCGTCAGATGGCACTTGGCACCAGCTTTCACCACAGTTTTGACCACTGCCCATAAAAACAGCAAAGAAGGGGCCGGAGGGTTAGCTCAGTGATTCCTTGCAAGCGCAAGTCCTGGGTTCGATCCCCGGTAACCACATACAACGCTGGGTGTAGAGAATCACGCCCACCAGCCATCAATACCACACACCACAGTGCCGGGCGTGGTGGCTCACGCCTGTCATCCCAGCACTCGGGAGGCAGAGACAGGAGGATTGCTGAGTTCGAGGCTTGCCTGGGCTACATAGTGAGCTCAGGACTGGCCTGAACTACAAAGCGAGACCCTGTCTCAAAAAAAAAAAAAAAAAAAAAGTAAGAAGCAAAGAATGAGGACAGCTGTAGGAACACCAGTGTATGTGGTCAATACTAACCAGCTGATCAGCCATCACTTTCAACGTCTGTGATCTAAATAGAGCAATTAAGAAGCATAGACTGTCACAGAGTAGGTGAGAAAAAAAAAAAAAACAAGGATAAGCAACAAAATGAGACCCAACTACATGCTTCCTAAAAGAAACCACTTTATATATAAAAACACAAATAGATTAAAAGCAAATGAATGGAGAAAGATGTCCTGTGCTAACATTAATCAAAAGAAAGCTGAAGTAGATTAATTAATTTCAGACCTCACAGCAAGGAAATTTGTTGGAGATAAAGAGAGGAATTGTACACTGGTAAACGGGTCATTTCTCTAAGGAGTCTCAACAACCTTTCGATCTGTGTGTGCTTAAATAACAAAGCCCAAAGTTCAGGGGCAGAAACCAGTAGATATGCAAGGAGAAAAGAAAGAAAAATGGGGCCAGAGATTTAGCTCAGTGGTTCCAGCGCCTGCCTTGCAAGCACAAGGTCCTGAGCTCGATCGCGGTGACCACATACAATGCTGGGCGTGGAGACTCACGCCCACCAGCCATCAATACCACATACCACAGTGCTGAGCGTGGTGGCTCACGCCTGTCATCCCAGCACTCGGGAGGCAGAGGCAGGAGGATTGCTAAGTTTGAGGCTTGCTGGGGCTACATGGTGAGCTCAGGGCCAGCCTGAACTACAAAGCAAGACCTTGTCTCAAAAAAAAGAAAGAAGGAAGGAAGGAGAAAGAGAGAGAGAGAGAAAGAAAGAAAGAAAGAAAGAAAGAAAGAAAGAAAGAAAGAAAGAAAGAAAGAAAGAAAGAAAGAAAGAAAGAAAGAAAGAAAGAAAGACAACATCCACCCTTTCTCACACAATATGCGAAAATCAGTTTGAAGCGCGTCCCATCAGTAAACCTAAAACAATACCCTGAAGAGGTCGCACGGTGGAATGTCGTTGTGATCTGGTCAGTGGAGATTTCCACCGAGGCCCCGGCCAGCGCGAGCACAGGACAAAGCTCTGCGCCTTGGAGTTGTTGAGGTGAAGACTTTCTGCCCCTGGAAGACACTGCTGACAGCAGCAGGCGCTGTGCCGAGCGGGGGCGTCCCTGGGAAGCAGCCTCCCTGAGGCAGGACGGATGGGGACCGCGGAGGGAGGAGGTGCCGTGTGCCTCGGGAGGAAAAGGACAAGCCGCGCAGAGGAAAAGGCGCGGGAGACACGCAGGACGCTCTCGAAGAGCCAGCGAAAGGCTCCCAAGCATGGGTCGCCGGAGAAATGCCAACCGGAACCGCCGAGAGGCGCTCGCTCCCGGGAGAAGGCGCGCAGGGCAGGAGGCCGGCGCTGCCAGGGGGACGCGGGCCGCCGCACCACTGATGGGGTGCAGAGCCCCCCTCCATCTCCCCGCGTGCTGCAGCGACTCTGCTGTGAGGTGCAAACCCCCAGGGCGGGAACCGTGCCCACCGGAAGACGCACCCCACCCAGCTGCTTCACTTACAGCTGCTAATTCTCCACGCCGCACAGTCGTCTGCCCACAGGGGAAGCAAGGAAAATGTCAATTTCCGAGTAGAAAGCCCCGGCAAGGACCCCGCGCAGCCGCTGTGTGCAAGCGCTGGGGGAGAAGACGGCGCTCCCGCTGAGAGGAAGTCGCCCTGCCGCCTGCGCTGCCCCGCGACGAAGCAGCCTGCGCCAGCCGCGGGCATGGCCACCTGCACCACCGCGTGTGCCAGGGACGTGCGCGGCACGCCTGGGCAGCCTCTGTGCGCCCAGCAGAAGCCCGGGCTCCAGCGTCACGGGAAGGGGAACGGGCAGGCGCTGCGGCTCCCCGGCAGGGAGACGCCAGGACGGAAACACCCACACACGCCACAAGCTCACTAGGCCACAGGGCATGTTCGAGTCAGAAACGGCTCGTTGCTTCAACAGAAATCAGGTGTGTAAAATCCCCACCAGCGGAAAATCTAGAACCAGGATCTGAACCAGCCCGGCGAGGAGCACAGCGGCTGGGGGTCAGCTGGCCCGACGGGAGGGTGGCACCGGGAGGGACCAGGCCCCGCGCGCGCAGGGAGACAGGCAGCGCTGGCTCCGGATGGGCAGGGCCTGGGCACCCGTCTCCTCACCACCTGGACACTGCGGACAAGACTCACAAGCCCCTCGATCCAAACACGTTTTAAGAGTGCTGCGCAGAATGAGCCCCTTTGTGTATGGACGGAATGGCTGACCTGGGAGCCCCCTTCAGCCTCTGGAGGTCTGGGGGGGACCGAAGCAGCACGGACACGCTCGTCGGCAGCGTCCTGGGCCGTCGATGATGGTGTGGTACAGTCTGGACGTGAGGTGCGGGCGGGTGTATCTGTCAGCCCCCGCTGCGAGACAGGCAGCACCCCGAGAGCCCTCGTTCTCACATGCTATTCTGCAGGCCACGGGTCTCCAGCCCAGCGGGCTCCACTCAGCTGCCCGTGGCCCTCACTGTCCTGCAGGGACCTTAGGGAGGGTGGGGAGCTGGGTCCTGGGTCACTGGGCTGGGGACCCACAGCCGGGACAGGACTGTTTCTGGGTGTGGCATTAACACCAGGATCTGCACACAGGGCACGGGGCTGCCTGTCCCACACAGCGGCCTGGTCCACTCTACCGGGGCTGGCACTGCAGAGGCGCGCTCAGCGCAGCGGGGGTTTGGGAGGCCCAGCTCCCCAGTGGCCTGGGATCTGACGCCCGCGTTGCTGGGGCCCAGGGTCCCTGGTTCTCCTGGGAGTCCACGTGGCTGTGCCCAGCTCTGGGATGCATCCCATCTGCTCCGCCTCGCAGCCTTGCTCTGGCACCAGCAGCTGCTCTTCTAGAGTGGACAGCGCCCTCTTCTGTGGGACAGCGTCCCTCCCGCCCGCACTGACGGCCACCAGCCCAGCCCGGAGCCTGAGCCTCCTCCCTGGGTGGTGGGCCGCCGCCCTGATGCAGAGGGCCGGCAGGGCAATGTCCCCGAAAGACAAGCCCTCGGGGGAGAGTCACCGTGGGCACTTTGAGGGCACAGAGGGAAGACGGGCGGCACACATGCCAGCGGCTGTGCCCGTGGACGGGGGACTCCCGGACACCAGGAGCCTGGTCTCCACGGGGGCCTGAATGCTGATTTCCGTTCTTTAAAACTCTTCGCCTGAGCTCAGTTAATTACAAAACTAGTTCACACTCCGTGATTTTGATTCGCCCCCAATTTCCAGGGCCAAGTAATTAGACTGTGGCATCGCAGGGCAGCGGAGCGTGACCCGGCCGTGGGCAGCGGCTGACAGCGCCTTGCAGGCCCACCCGGCACACCCACACCCCGGCCGCCTCAGGAAAGAGCCCCACAAATTAACATTTAAAAACTTTATTTACAAAATCAGCTAGTGGGTACACATCTTGTTAAAGTGCAAACTATTATTTCCAGGCGACTTTTAAATAAGAGATGAACAGAAATGCTAGCAGTTGACGGGACACGGTGCAAGAACATCTTCAAAAACAATTTGCTGAATATTAATGAACTGAAAATGTCATTTCTGGTCCAATTACTAGAAGTAATTAGTTTTTTTAATTATGGAGGAAGTGGAATTTTAATAAGGTCAATTTTACAATTACAGTTTAAAAAATACTAATTGTATTGTCATCACATCTTATATAATAAATGACATTAACTTGCTAACATCTGTTGATTTTCTTGTAAATAAAGCAAAAATATCATTGCACAGGGCCCCGTGGGGGGTGACATTTTAACGAGGTGAAGCCGTGTCTGGGGCAGGGGCAGCTGGGCCCCCCGTGGGCTGCAGGTGGCACGGGAGACCCCGGGGTGTGCCCGCCCCGCCCGCTGGCAGCTGTGGAGAAGGCTCCCACAGCCACGCAGATGCGGCCTGAACGCCTGACCTGACCGGTCCGGCTCAGAGCCAGGGCAGAGCGGGGGGACGGGCAGCACCTACAGGGGCACTGTCTCCTCCCGGGCCCCTGGCATCACAGAGCCCACAGGCCACAGGACGCGCCAGCCACGGGGCGGCCACAGCCCCGCCTTCCTCCGCACAGATGCAGGGTGCTGGACCCGAAAGCCTGAAGCCCGCTCCCCGCCTGACCTCCGCGGTGCCCCCATATTTGGGCTCTCTGGCCCTGGCATGAGGAACAAGGCCTCTCGTCCCTGGCACGGCCTCCCGTCACTGTTCACTGTTTCGACGGCATGCGGGAGTGGCCCTCTGGGGCTGTGGCCGCCGCGGCCCCAGGAAGCCCGGTCTGCCCCACCCGCCCATGCTGAACTCTAAGCCCCTCCGAGGCAGCAGGAAGGTGGAAGAAGAATCGACCGAGGCGCCCAGGGGACCCGGCGGGCGGTGAAGTCAGGCAGGGTCCTCAGGCCGCGGCTAGACGCTGTGTGGCCCTGTTGGAAGCGGCAGAGAAGCAGGAGGAACCCGCACCTGCTCGCCTGGCCCTCCCGGGGCAGCTGCCACCCAGGCCGCCATCCCAGGGCGGGATCCTTGACCTTGACTTTGACCTCTGAACCGTGAGTGAGGACACATCTCTCTCCGTGGTGACACCAGTCCGTGGTGTCCTTGCATCGCCGATGACAAGGACACGCTGGCGTCCACGGGGTGCAGTGTCACGGGCCTTCCACGGCACTGGCCAGCACAGCCCCGGAGAGGACAGGACGAGCGAGGGGCACGTCACAGCCAGGCTGCCCTCCCCCCACCTGGACCCGGAGGGACAGGGAGGGCGGTGCCGCTGCCCCACCCACAGCAGCCCCGAACACTGGCCCAGGAGCCCTGAGGCTGGCACGCCCAGCAGGGTACAGAGCGGAGCACGGGGCGAAGCTGGCCGGAGGCCACAGGGTCCCGGGAGGCGAGTCGGGGACACCGGAGATGGAGACGCAGGAAGGGAAAGCCTGAGCTGCTGTGCCACCCGGCCCACGTGGACTACGCCACGGCTCCAGGCCGTGCCACCCCATGGCAGCCAGAGTGGTGCCCCATCACTGTGCCCACTGCAGAGATGGAAACAGTGAGGCCCCGCACAGCCGTGAGCCCCCTGGGCCCAAGTGCCACGTGGCCCTGCCACTGGCCGTTCCTGTCCCCGCCCACTTGGCACCCCGAGGCCCTGCTGAGGCTGAGCAGCTGGCGGGACTGAGGCATCCAGTGAGCCAGGAGCACAGGCCCGCGCGACGGCAGCAGACGGAGGCCCGGGGCCCTCCCGTGACCCTCGCGGCCCTGGGGCGGAGCAGGGCACCCGCAGGGACCCAGAGCGCCTCCCGGCGGGCGACCCCGACCCCTGTTCCCTCTGCGGGGACCTCGCGAAGGACACTGGGTCTGTGAAACCCCAGATAAGCGTGGGCACAGGAGCAGCCAGGAGCCTGGCACGGCCTGCCCACTCCTGCCCTCCGCGGGGAACAGCTTGTGGCCATTAAGATGGTTTGTGGGTATTGGTGATATCCCGGGAGCGTCTGGCTGAATTTTAATTATCCAGATTAAGATCTATTGATATAATTATTGAGATATATAAAAGTTTTATCTGAACATGAATATCCTAGAGATGAAGGCTCCCAGGACATAAACAACCTCACTGCCTGACGGGAGGTTTGCTGGCCCTGGGGACACTCCCTGGAGCCCCGTCCAGGGTCCCGCGCCTGGGGCCCTCAGGGGAGGCCCAGGAGGCCCCGCATCTGCGTCCCCTAAGGCTTGGGCCCCCTTGAGGATGCCCCCGTGGGGTCCCCACCGGTGCCCACCGGACACCCGGCCGGGGTTTGCTGTGCCAGGCAGGCACCAGCTGGGGGGGGGGCTTCCCCTGGTGACCTCAGCCCAGCCCAGGGCAAAGACCGCTCCAGGTGGGGGGGTGGGGCCCCAGGGCCTCGGCAGCCTCACTGCCCGGAGAAGGTACAGTCTGAGGGACCCTTTGCCCAGAATCTGTTTGCAGAAGCCCGAAAGCTTTTGCCCAAATGAAACTTGTGGTTAAGACTGAATAAGGTGCGGAGAAATCGTGGGCGAGTGTGGGGGCCAGAGGGGCGGGTGTGTGCGGGTGAGTGTGTGAGGCCAGGGTGTGAAGAGTGCGTGTCCCGGGGCGGGTGCCCAGCTCGCGGGCTGAGGTGCGGTGCCAGGTCGTTGGTCGGGAGGCGGCGTCCCTGCTCAGTCCTGGGCATCAGAGGTGCCCAGAGCTCGGACGCTCGCCCTCACGCACAGAGGCAACCTCTGACGCGAGGGGTCTAACGAGTCTGGCTCGGTTCCGGGAGTTAATTGCCGTTTCCTGTCATAGCACTGAGCGCCGCGTCGGCCCCGGAACCTGACACCGCGTAATTGCTCCCCTCTGCCCTGACGCCGGGCGGGCACCAGGCAGCTCACGAATGTCAGCGTTCTTTGTCCTAACGAAGCAAATCATTTATAAATGCCAGAAGTAAGGATGTTTGTATTTATCGCCCCTGAAAGGACTGATCAGTTTCCAGATCTACGCCTCTGTGGACATGCGTTTTTCTTCCTGAATTGCCCAGTGTGAAACGGTAGTGACAGGCATTAAACTCAATGGCAATTTCTCACCAGTGCCGGGGCGAGACGGGTGGCTCGGGCGAGCGGCCCCGGGATGCTGGGGTCCGAGTCTCGCCGTGCTCGGGAGGGCGGCCGGGGTGCAGACCCCTGTGGCTCTGGGGTCCAGCCCCGGGGCCCTCACACAGCGTGAGGCACTCGTGCGCACACACACAGATACACACGCCCAGGCTGGTGAGCATCGCTTCCAGTCTCACTCAGAGCCGCCTGCAGCCTACGGCCCGTGTGGGTCACCTGCCGGGGAGACCTCTGACCGCGTCCCTGCGCACGCGGAGCAGCCCGGCCGCTCCCACAGCGGGGGCCCGCGCCCCACTCACCCACACTCCGTGACAGAGTCTGCCGGGCGCCCAGGGAGGAGGGAGCCAGCTGACACGGGGGACAGGCCCTCCGGAGCCCAGCATGGAAGCCCCTCGCCCTGCGCTCCCTCCTCGTCCTGCCTGAGCAGAGGCTCCGCCCGGTCACACCCACCCCAGGGAACAGGGCGCCCTGCGGAGTGGGCCCGACACACGGACGAGGGCCTTCTCCGTCAGGAGCCTGTCCTGCACACCCACTTCCCAGGCCCTGAGTGCTCCCAGCCTGGCAGCAGGGCAGGCATGCGGGCTCAAGACTGGCATTCCTCAGGCCCCGTGCCACCCTGAGCTCTGCAGCCACCACACGAGGTAGCCCCACGTCCTCCGCAGCCCACAGCGCCCCCATCAGGACAGCGCTGGCCTCGCTCTCCTCAGGAACTCAGCACACACCCAGTAAACGCCGTCAAGATGCTCAGATCCCGAGGCCTGACTTCGTGTGCCCGAACCCCTGACTGACTGAAGCTCCATCTGAAGCGGGGCTGTGCCCACGACCTCAGACACGCCTCCCCTCGGCCGCAGCGGCTGGGCACAGTCCCAGCAGGGCCACCCCTGGGTCCCAGGGTCTCCATCCGCCCAGCAGGATCACCCTGGGCTGCTGACCCGCCCTGTCACCACGTCCCAGAGCGGACACACAGCCCGGTCCCGGCGCCCAGGGCCTCAGTCTCACGTTGGTGCGGGAGGCGGCTTGGCAGTGGGGCCGGAGCAGGACAGGAAGTCAGGCTGCTCGCGATCCCGACGGTCCCCTCCTGTCACAGCCTGGCCCGCCCCGGCCTCTCTGGGACGGGTGTCTGGACCTCACCTGTGGTTGGAGGGCCCGGCTGTGCGAAGCTGGCTCCCTGCACGAAGCTGCGTCTAGAAACGGGAGGAGGAAGAGAAGTGCGCCCAGCTCTCCGCAGCCCCCGACAGAGGGCGCCCCCCGCTGGCCACACCCTCTGGGTCCCCTGAATGCCTCTGAACGGTCGGACTGAGTGCGGTCTCCGAGAGGGCGGCAGAGGCGCCTCCACGCACGGTGCAGGGACCCGCCACGGAGAGGAGGCCCCGAGGCCCCAGCCCGGCGAAGGCCCAGGAGGGCCGAGTGGGGAGGCGCCGAGCCCCGCCTCTGGGGCCAGGCCGGCGGGCAGGAGGCAGCGGCCGGTGCGGAGGAAGCAGTGAACCGAGCCAGGGTCCATCCGGAGGGCGGATGCCGGCCGGGCAGCGAAGGGCCGGTGGCCGGCACGTGCCCGGGGGTGGGGCCCTGGGCCCCCTTCCGCGGCCTCTGAGTTCCGAAGGCCTCATGGGCTAGTCACGGGTGCGACGGCAGATCCTGGGTCTCCACTGCCCCCGCCCCGGCCCACGGCGGCGCCGGAGCCTCCCTGCGACCCCCGCTCCCAGCCCAGACCCTCGCCCGCCCACGGGGCCGCGCCTGCGCCTGCGGCCCCACGCCGGGCTGCTGGGCTCCAGCTGGGACGAAGCCGGATCCCTCCAGAGTCAAATCACTAACTGTCAAATCACCTAAAACTAATTGGCTTAATTATCAATTTGCCTAATGGTTTATTTAACTAAAATCTATATTTATCAGATTTGCATTTCTCACATGACAGAGCCGTCCCCGCTCGTCTGAGGCTCTGCATCGACCCGCTGCCAGCGTCCGTGTTTGCCTGCTCCGGGGACGTGGGGTGGACACGTCGCCCTCGTCTCCCTGCCACAGACGGGGCCCGTCCCACGAGGGCCCCCGCCCCGGCGCCGCGGCGGCTCCTCCCGACCTACCGCACAGACGCCTGTCCCGCCCTGGGGGCGCCGGGACCGTCGCCCCGGCTGCAGCTGCCCATCAGCCCCGGAAGTCCCGAGCGCCGTGGCGCTGTCTTCCGCGGTCGCTCCAGCAGTGCGATTCTGGGGGAACGCAGACGCCCCACTGACACGCTCGCTCCCCTGTCGGCGCCAGGCCACAGCCCGCCCCGCCCCCACCGGGCACCGGAGGCCACACAGAGCGCAGGCGTCGTGCAGAATGACCCGTGTCGGGCGCCCCGCTCCTCTCGAAGTCAGCACCGCGTGCGTCCCGCGTGGAGTGGTGCGCGTGCCGCTCGAGGAGCGCGACAGCCCAATGCTCAGGCTCAGCGCGGACGCGCTCGCGACCGCACGGAGGCCTGGGGACCTGAGCCGCCCGGGGAGGCTCCCTGCGCTCCTCGCGTGTGCGCCGGCCCTGGCCGTCGGCTGTACCCGTCGGGACCTCACCTGCTCGCGGGCTCCCGCGTCCTGCTGTCCCCGCACCTCTGACGGAGAGGCCGCGGGAGGCGAGGCTGGCAGGCCTTCCGTGGGCCTCACCGGGGAGCAACACAGAACGGTATCTGACTTGGGGTCCAGCCAGGGAAAGGCGCTGGTCTAGAGGGCTGGAGCGGCCGGGGGGATCCCAGCCCCCCCCCCGGAAGCTGGGTCTCCAGGACGCTAAACCTCAGGATCCACCCCGGCGAGGTTCACCTACCTGGCCAGCAAGCCAGCTGGATCCACCAAGAAGCGGTGCCCGGGAGCCGGGCAGAGAAGCAGCCGTGCTCGCCCACCGGGGACTTCGATGGCAGAGCGGGGGCTGGCGCCTGCCCCATAGGCCAGGCCTGGAGAACGTCAGCGGGGGAAGGAAGCCATGCTGGAGGCTACATGCTGCCAGCCACAGGGGCCACGGTGCCCTCCGATCACTGAAACGCCCTTCACAAAACCAAGTCCAGACGCAATCACCTTTCTTCCAAAGAAATAAAAGTATTTCGTGTTTCCCTGTAGCTCTCCCGGGGGGGAGAGCCCATTTATTCCACTGTAAAATCACACCCAGGAAGAAACAAGTCTGCTTTTATACACAGTCACACCATGAGTCTGTGGCTGGACACACCCGCGGGGGCGGACTGGGTCCAGGGTCGCCGCGGGGAGCTCTGGCCTCTGCGCCTCCCTAGTGTCTCTTCGCCCGTAAGGGTGTGGCCCTGTGAGGGGTTCGCTTTGCCCAGCAGGGAGACAGCTGCACCCACGGCTCTCGGACAAGCGCCCACCCAGGTGCCCCTGCGCCTGTGCCCTTTGTGAGGTGGGCCCCACGCAGGCCCGCCCCCTCGTCTCCGAGCAAGGGGTCTTGCTTCCCGGGGGCCTCAGAGTGGCCAAGGGGGACGCTAAGACTTGTGCAGGTCAAGCAAACCCGACTGCTCCAGGAAAGCCTGGACGGGCCACCATGCACCCCTCAGAGCCTCTGGCTGCTAGAATCCAGCCAGGAGAGGTTCAAAATCCGGGCTACAGGGCTCGGTGGCCCAC
This sequence comes from Thryonomys swinderianus, assembly GCA_004025085.1. Lineage (NCBI taxonomy): Eukaryota > Metazoa > Chordata > Mammalia > Rodentia > Thryonomyidae > Thryonomys > Thryonomys swinderianus. The sequence goes on along the minus strand of PVIC010035253.1, from coordinate 2,462 downwards.
ACATTACAGAAGCTAAGCAGACAAAGGCCTCGCGAGTGCAATATCCTGAGTTCGATCCCTAGTACCAAAAAGAAGTATTAAAAAAATGTTTAAACCTGTGCTGTGACCCTTTGGCCGCTGCCTAGGGTAAGAGCCACAGCAGCCAGATACCACAGGGCAGGGTCCTTCGAGCCGCACAGCCCCAGTGGCCCAAAGACAGAATCACGGGCTGGATGAGACGGACCAGCGTGAGGACCGCGGGAGCCGGACCCAGGCTGAGAGCAGCAAGGCCCCGCACGGAGACAAGCGCCTCCCGGTCTCCGGGCCGAGACCCGCGGCTCCAGCGCCGCCCCGGTGAGGACGGGGCAGCCCCTGAGCATCGGCGCCGGCCGCGCGGGGTCGCCCCAGGGGCCCGGGGTGTGGCACACCGGCGGGGGCCGCCTCTGCGTCAGCCCCCCTCAGCCGCCGGCCCGTGCTCGCCAGGGACTGTCCGCAGCTGGCACGTCGCGGCTGTGACCCTCGGGGGTGGGCACGCTGTCCCACGGCCCTCAGGCGCAGGACGGGGGCGAGCGTTCCTGAGCGGGGCGAATCTCAGGGGGCCCTGGACGGGCCCGGGGCTGCTTCTGTTTGGGCTCCACGTGTTCAGTTTCTTCCGCTGACACGGCACGGCTTCAGTTTTCCCTTTTCATCTTGTGAGTCTCGGCAATGCATTTCAAAGGGTTGTCCCTGGCGTCTAAACTAGGGAATTATCAGAAGAAATTGTTCGTGATGTTTATATTCACATAGGGCTCCCTTTTGTTTGTATTCTCCACTGAACTCTGGGTCTCTGACTCCCTCCCTCTCCCTCTCTCTCCCTCTCTCCCTCCCTCTCTCTCCCTCCCTCTCTCTCCCCTGATCAGACCAGTCTCATATAGTCCACCCTTTTACAGAAGCAACACAACAGTTAATCATTCATTTCTGACTTTTCCTAACTTCTGTCCTCTGTTACCACCTTTGTTCTCTTGAGATATAAACCCTGTCTCTTGTCCAGCTTCTTACCGTGAAACCTTAAATCCCACACTTGGCACCCTCTTCTCTTACAGAACAGGAATTAGAGCTTCGAATCTCCCTCCAGGTGCTATTTCAGTTGTACGCCACAAATAGCAATTTGTTGTATTTTATTTAAAAATTAAAAATATTAAAAATTAATATTAAAAAATATTTAAAATTGCTTTAAGTATATTTTCTGAGTCTACCTTGAATCAGAAGCTCCTTGTGAATGAGTTCATTAACTTGCAACTATTTAGCAATCTTCTTGATAGCTGGCTTTTATCAGTAGCTAACTTGATGTCAGCGCACCTTGAAATGTATGCAGGCTACTTATGACCCGTCTCCGGCCGCCTCAGTACGTGTTCTCTACGACTACGAAGTGCGTGGACCTCCGGTCCCACCGTAACCTCTACAGCGGTAACCACAGTGCGGTTCGTGAACTTCACTCACTTCCTTTCTTGCCTTCTTGGGGTTGGTACGTGCATTTAATGTCCAAATTCTCCCAAGTTAACTTGATCGCTGTTCCTCTGTGAGCTTTTTCTGGCTCTCTCTGTAGACACCGCCTTCCCGAGACCATGGCGACCACGCTCTTCGGCACATCCTTCAGCAGCGGTGAGTCGTGACGGCTGTGGGCTGCACGCTTCGTGTTGTCTTGAGCTTGGCAGCTGCGCCCTCTGTACCACCCTCGAGAGCAGGGTCACGGAGGACCTCTCACCGCCGTCCAACCAGACAGCGCTGACACCCCACAAGGTAGACACCGCGGCAGCACGATTCCGCACGTGCCGTAGGCTCTGGGGCCGCTGCGTCCATTCCAGCCCTGTGGACGCCGCACCTCCTCTCCGCCTGCCCGCTCGCCACTCTGCCCTTGCTCCTCGCTGGTGCTTGCTTCCCCGCGGAATCTTCCTCTCGAGTCTGAAACGCGTCCGCCTCATGGAAATCAGGGAGGGGCCAGGCTGCAAATGTGTCACCTTTGTAATTACAAAGAAGGCACAGGAGGGAAAAGAGGAGAATCAAAGCCCCTCGTGTGCAGGTGCAAATTCTCAGTGTTGAATGTGATCATAACGTAGACCTCAAATGTGCCAGTAAACTCAGTAAAGGGAAAGAAGGAAGGGAGGGAGGGAGGGAGGGAGGGAGGGAGGAAGGGAAAGAAGGAAGGAAGGAAGGAAGGAAGGAAGGAAGGAAGGAAGGAAGGAAGGAAGGAAGAAGAGAGAGAAAAACGAAAGAGAAAGATAGAAAAAGAAAGAGAGAAAGAGAAACAGAGAGAAACAGAGAGAGAAAGAAAGAAAGAAAGAAAGAGAGAGAGAGAGAGAAAGAGAAAGAAAGGAGAAAGCAAAAGAGGAAGGAAGGAGGGGAGGGAGGGAGGGAGGAAGGAAGGAAGGGAGGAAAGAAGGAAGGAAGAAACCAGGCATGGTGGCTCACACCTGTCATCCCAGCACTCGGGAGGCAGAGACAGG
>PVIC010035252.1:0-19141 GCA_004025085.1 Thryonomys swinderianus | reverse complement strand
CTCCCTCCTCCCTCCTCCCTCCTCCCTCCTCCCTCCGCGCACTCTCATCCCTGAGACTCCGCCTTCCGGCCTCTCCCATCACACGCTTCTCTCGTCTTTGCTACTTTTCTGACCGCCTCCTCTTCTCCAAGACGACGTCACTTAGCCCAGGACTCAGGGTGCCCCAGGATGGAGCCACACTTCTAGCTCTGTCTCCAGTTCCCTTTGAGCCTGAGTTTCTGGGCCTCAGTTTCACCTTCTGCATAACAGGCACAGCGCAGCCCACCGTGCGTGTTGCAGGGGTGGCTCTAGGGGGATGGATGGAGCTGGGGGTGAGGCGCGTGGGCAGTGGGGAAGCTGGCACGGCTGCCCAGGCTCCTTGCACAGCAAGCAGGGCCTGCTGGGGACCGTGCCCAGGCCTTTGTCCTGGAGAAGAGCGGGCGGCGCCAGCCCCGGGGAGCCGCACCTGTCCCCCCAGAGTCCGAAGCGCAGACGCCGCCCGCCACGGAGACCCACAGCTCGGTAGGCAGCTGCTGCTCCGCCCGCGGGAGGCTGAGGCCCGTCCTTGGCACTCTGCACCACCCGCTCCGGCTCTTCATCGGGCCGCGGCGTGCGGCACACACGTCTTCTCCTCTGCCAGGCGCAGGGCCGAGAGTCCCCAGGCTGAGGCGGGCAGAGGAGGTGAGGTGCCCGGGCAGGAGGCAGGCCGGGGGCGCTGCGGGCACTGGAGTCCACAGAGCAGGATGGGCCAGAGGCTGGCACCGCACCGGGAGCCCTGGGCCGCCCGCTGCCCTGTCCGCCTGCCTCAGAGGGAGGCCGCTCTACCGGACGACGTCCGTCCCCCGGGGCCAGGGCCAGCGCCCCGCGCCGCTACCCATGCGCGTCACTAAGCGTGGCTGGATTCCAGGAGGTGGGGCCGCAGGGTCGCAGGCCCCGGAGAAGGTCTTGCCCAGCTCCCCGCCCCTCGTGGGAGTGAGTTCGGTCACTACTGCCCGCCCTGAAGTCCCACCGCCACCCGGGCAACGGGCAGCATGGCGGTGGCCATAGCAGGGTATCAGAGCAGTGGGCACTGGTGCTTTGGTCCTGGCAGGCACTGTGCTCAACACAGGCGACCTGCGTGTGTGTCCTGTGTGTCCCGAAGCCCCCCTACCCAGACCCCAATTCGCAGGAAGCGTACGAGCCTGCTGTGGTCTCCACACAGTGGGAAGGACGCATTTCAAGATGTCTGCCCTGGAAAGCATTGGCTTCTGGTGGGGACCACGTTGCTCAGTCGCCTGTGTCTCGTACCCACGGTTTTCCCCGAGAAGAAGCCCCTCTCCCCACCACCCCCTGTACTGACACCCAGGGCTTTGGCTCTAAGCCCTTATTTATTTTTTCAATTTTGAAACAGGGTCTCATTATTGGCTAAGTTGTCCAGGCTGGGCTTAAACTTGTCACCCTCCTGCCTCAGCCTCCTGGACTGCCAGAAGGGCAGCCTGTGCCACCATACGTGGCTTTGGCTTTCGGCGCTGGGCGAAGCTGCTACTGCTTGCAGCAAGGGAGGAGCTGAGGTCAGCTTTCCGCTCTGCTCTTGCTGCTAAACGCTCCTGTGAGGCTCAGCTGTACCTTTGCGAAAACTCTCCGGGGGCTGCCGCGGAAGGGACGCTGTGCGGGGACCCCTCACCCCACCGCCCTGGCTCGGTCTGGTGCTGACCCCTCGCTGAGCCGCCACAGGGGAGGGCGCCCAGCGGCCCCACTCAGAGACCCACGGAGGCGGGTGCTGCTAGGGTCCTCCCCGCTTTACAGACGGAATACCAAGGCGTGGGCGGTTGGGGAACGTACCCGCTGAGCAGCCTCCAGACGGGGGGCCCTGCCACCCACCCCCACTGTCCCGACAGTCACCACGTTTACAGACCCCCCAGGACAGGGCTGTGCCCTTTGCACGGTGCCCACACCCAGCAGGACCCGTGTCACAGACCAGGCGGTCAGCAGATGCTTGACTACGTGGCTGTCACACCGGAAAGACCCCCGGAGGGCCCACACGGGGGAGGGGCTGCCGCCCACCCGGGAGGGCGCTCTGCCGCCCTGACAGGGAGCCCCGGGCCAGCCGTGTACGCTGCAGCCCAGCCCCAGCCCAGGGCTCCTTCCCGGCCTGGAGACAGCCTCTGGGGCAGAAGCCGGGCACCCAGACCTGCCCCAGCTCCTGGGACACAGCCTGCGCGGGCACCCCGGTGAGAGGCGCTCCCCTTCCGCAGAGCCCCTCGGGGTGTCCAGAGAGCTTGGAGCTGGCCACTTTGGTCCCCAAACCTTGCTCAGAGCCGGGCCAGGCCTCGGGTCCCCTTTGTGGCTGGATCACGACACGCGATGCTCTGGGCGTGTGTTGCCTGTGCTGGAGGGAGGGGGCAGGACTGGCCTAAGGCGCTGCTGCCGGGTAGAAGGTAGGAGCACCGCCCGGTGCCCAGTGCCCGGTGCCCTCAGGAAGGGCTCCTCCACACGCTGGGCCCGGGCGCTCTGCCTCCCCTCCCCTCCCGCCGCTCCAGCTGGGCCTGACATCCAGAGCGTCACAGCCCTTGGCACAGGAGGACTCGCCTTGCCCGGGCCTCAGCGTAGACAGCGGGACGCAGCGTGCTGGACAGGGCCTGGGCCGAGTGGGCGCAGGCGGGCGGGCTCCCCTGAGGGCAGCCCCGCATCTTGGACAGGGCGTCGGCGCCGGGCGGAGCCGTCTGATGAGGGTGGGAAGCCAAGCCGGCATCCCACCGTCAGAGGCCAGCGCGGCCCTCCCGCAGGCCCTGTCTGGGCTGGGTCTGCCTCCGCAGGCTGTGCTCGGGCTGGGACCCGCAGTGCCGGGCGTATTTCCAAAGGGCCAGATGGCCCTGCAGGGTACACCGGCCCAGAGTTCATGCCATTGTCAGAACGTGACAAATGTGATCTGAAAGCCGTGGCTCTGGGGCCGCCTGGGCAGGCGGAAACGCCGCTTTTCCTCGAGGTGAGACTCTCAGCGTCACCGTGGCCGACCCTGGCTGACCCCGGGCGTCGTCCTGTGAGTGAGTCGGGCCTCCCGCCGCTCAGGTGGTGTCTGCGCCCTAGAGCGTGTTGGAAGTGCAGGCTCTCGCCCGCCCCCGCCTGCTGACTGCGCCCAGGTTTAGCCCCTGCGCTGGCCGAGGCCGGAGCCCCTCAGAGCCAGACTTGGCGTTCGAGGTCTGGACAGGCCGAGTCCCCCGGGAGGAGCGAGTCCCTTCCTCGCAGAGCCAGGGCCGCAGGCTGAGAGCCTCCACCGCTCCCAGACTCCTGGGGTGCCAGGCTCCGCCTGCGTCATCCTGGGCCGACCCCCTCCATGGGGGACCAGACGGCGGGGACCGGGGATCGGGGATCGGGATCAGGGATCCCATCGGGGCAAGGGCACTGCAGGCGTGATCACTGCGTAGCATGGCGACTGCTAAGGGAGGCAAGTCCAGGAACCGCGGGCGGAGCGGGGGCCCTGCGGCGGCCGGGCAGGTGTCCAGCAGGAGGGGACGGCTGCCGAGCAGGGCGGGTCCCGGCTCACCTGACCGTGCACTGGGGCGAGATGCACTCCAGGGGCACACTGAGGCACAGCACGTCTGCACAGCGCACAGAGCAGGAGCCGGCAGGGAGGCGGGGGGCAGTCCCACTAGTGCGGCACCGCCCGTGGCGGGAGGGCCTGTCCCCGCCCCGTGGGCAGCGTGCCTGCCCCGGGCGGTGACGGGCTGCAGACCGGGGCTGAGCTCAGGGCACGGGCTGTGTCTCCAGCCTGGTCCGGTCCATTCCCACCACTGACCCGGAGCAGATACTCAGAGGAGCCGGACAGCCAGACCTGGGGCCGCTTACCCGGCCCGGCCGAGAGCAGCGGCCAGGGAAGGTGCCCCCGGGTCGGCGGCCTGACCTGGTCTCCGGGAAGCTGCGAAGCCTCAGACTCGGGCCTCTGGCAGGCGCGGTGAGCCCCGCTCCCGGCCCTCCGGGGCGCAGGGCTTGCAGCGTGGCCCCGCGCGAGGACCTGCCCTGGCCCACGAGACCACCCGGGCCTGCGCGGGCCGGGCTCCTCCGTCATGGGTGCAGCCTGACCCGTGGGGAGGACCAGGGACGTGCGGCGTCTTCCTCGAGCCCCCTCGGTGAACTGCCGGCTGGCTCCCGGGGCCAGCGCCTCTGTTTCTCACTGACTCGTGCGTGCAGGGACTCGAGCTGTGGCATTTCTGACCTTCAGAAACAGAGGCACAGGGAGGGATTTTGGCGGGATTCACCTGGCTGGCTGGGGGGACACAGCGGCGGCGGACACGCGGAGTGCCAGGGAGTGGGCGGCAGGCGGAGGCTTGTGTTAAGCCCCGCACAGGCCTGAGGTCGCAGTCGGCAGAACTCGGCTCACGGGGCTTCGCAGCCTGTCGCAGAGCACTGAACTGATCACCGCTTTCAGAGTAGAATACGTTCCCACCACAGCACTTCGCCTTAGTATCTGTCTCCCCGAGACGCGGGGGTTATTTTTATCTGGGGCGTGTTGCTCTGGGTGAGATTATCCTCCGCAGGCCTGCAGCTCAGTGAAGCTCTGGACGAGTCTGTGTCGGCACAAAGGTTAAATTGTCCCCTTTCGTGGTCATCACGGCCCCACACTGCCCTGAGACACAGGGTGTGTCCGTCCTCGGAGCCCACGCACCTCCTCTTCTGAGTCACTTGCCACGCAGCTGGGCAGAGCTCAAGTGACCAAGTGCCGTCTCGGGTGGGACCACCAGGCCAGAGCCCACCACTGGCGAGAGAGGTTGGCATGGCGTCCTGGGCCTGGCACTGTCCTCGTGCAGGCGAGGACCTCGCTGCACGGAGCAGCCCGGGCGCTGGGCACCTTGCACAGCTGGGTTAGGAGGAGGGTTCTGCTGTACAGGCGGAAATGCTGGCGCCCAAAGAGAGCGCGCCCCGGGCACACAGGTTAGAATCGGAGCCCCCGTGGTCTCCACGCCGCTGCGCCAAGCCGTTAGCTTAGCCCTGATGGAACAGGAGTCTCGGGGACCCAGAGGAGCCTGCCCCCCACAGCACAAAGGAGGGCCGCCTGCTCCTGCGGAGACTCCGCGCGGGACTGATTTCTCAGTAAGCCGCCAAAGTGACGGCACTTTGGTGACTCTTTCGTGACAAGGGCTCCCTAGCGATTGGGCGGCTGCGCTGGGCCCGGGTAGAGGGGCGATCCTGGGACCCGCGCCCCTGGGGCTTGGGGTGAAGTGTCGTAGTTACCGCAAGGCCTGGGCTGTAAACTCCCACTTAGATACACTGCTGAGGGGTTCAGAGGGGCTGCAGCTCGTGGGAGTCTGTGGGCCCGGAAAGCGGGGGGCGGAACATGAGCGGGGGAACGGCGGGCAGAAGCGGGCATCCCTGCTGCGCTCCTGAGTCGGGCACAAGACTCGCACCCGCTGCTGCGTCAGCCCAGCCTTGGCCGTGTCTGGACCTCCTGAGTCTGCCCCAGGGCAGCAGCCATTGTGCCCGCTCTGCCAGGGTAACCCAGCCAAGCCGGGCCTGGCCTTTCAGGTGCAGGCGGGGACCGTCCATCTCCACAAGGACCTGGGTTGTTCTCTCTCGTCATGATCTGACGCTTCCTTTCGGGGTGACCAGATGGGGTTGTTTAAGCAGAAGCAAGGAAGAGATGATTGGGAAGCTCGCTCCCTGCACGGGCTCTTCCACGGGAGACACCGAGGAAATCGCTTTGGGGCAGGAGGAGAGCAGCGTAGGTATCAGAGGAGAGAAGGGAGCCAGCTGTGCCGAAGGCGGGGACGCGGGTCGGGGCGTGGACCTCACAGCAGCCCCAGGCTCCTCCGACACCGGCCTCTGTGTTGTAAAAGTGGGCGCCGCGCTCCCACTTCGGAGGCCGATGCGTTAGTCAGGTTTCTGCTGCTCGGACAAATACTGACACCCAGACCAAAGGAGAGAGGTTCGCAGGCCCCCGGCCGGGGCTCAGTTCACGGTCAGCTAGGTCATCATGGCAGAGCTGACCCCGCGAAGCTGAACCACCTCAGGGCGTGGGCCGCGAGAAGGGTCTGGCCGACAGCCCGCTCCTGCTGGCGTCGCTGACCACCGTGGCTCCGCGTGTGCCATCTCCCACGGGGCTACCGTGAGAAGCTGGTTTGGCAGCCCAAGCCCGTGCCCGCGGGCTCTGGCCTGCGGACCCTCAGACTCAGGCGGGAGGTGAAGGGAGAAGACGCCTCGTAGACTCCAGGGGCCGCCTCTTCCGCAGCCTCCAGGCTGCCCGCCGGCTCGGGAGAAGCGGGCGACCTTCTCCCCTGAAAGCTTAGGCCGCGTTGCCCACCGCCTGGGTGAAACCGCCCGGCTCTTTTGGTTTGGTCAGGGTCTGGGGTCCGCCCTGCCTCCTAGTGTGGCCGATGGCAGAGGGGCCTGAATGTTTTTCTTTTTGGAACAGCTTTACTGAGATATAATTTACAGATCATACAACTCACGCCCTCGAAGGAGTCAACTAAAGTACATTCACAGATTGGTGCAGCCATCACAGTCAATTTGACAGCATCTTCGGAACCCCCGAAAGAAGCTCTGTACCCTTTAAGCACACCCCGCGCGCCCTCTTCCCTGCCCTGGCCACCCCAGGTCCGCTCGCCGTCTCTGCAGCCTGTGAGGGAAACGGGGCGACCCCGCACCCCATCTTGCGCCGCAGCACATCAGCACCTCCCCTTCGAGGACACACGGTGAGCGGCGAAGACACAGCACGTCGAACTGCTTAACTCCATTCTTTAGCTAAGGAGCCTTTGGGCCATTTCTGCCCCTTGGCTGTGGTGACTGATGATAGCTACGTACACGTTTTCAGTTCAGTTCTGCTTCTCCCTTCAAATCAGGTTTTGATGGAAGCAACTGAGCATTGAGAACATTAATGAGAAGTGAGAAGAAAACATTTTTTTAATTTGGGATTGAACCCAGGACCATGACATGAGCGATATCCTCAGGCCTTCTTAATTTTTTTATGTTGAGACAGAGTCTCACCAAGTTGCCCGCACTGGGCTCACACTTGAAATTCCTCCTGCCTCAGCCTCCCAGGATAGAGGGATTATAGGCATGCATACCATGGCTCGTGGAGAACAAACACTTTTTTTAAATTGAATTCTTTATCTGTGCATTTTATGTACAGCTCACAATCACGCACAACATTGGGGAATTTGTACCAGTATATGACTCAAGTTAATTCTCATTTTTACCCACATCCCTACTCACCCACCCCCTATATACATGCTCTTTTATTTTCTTTCAGAATCATATTTATTCCTTCCCCTCATTACATTCCCACACCAAATTCCCTTTGGAAATTGCCTATTTTACATAAACCATCATACATTCTAGAACTCATTTACAGGTGCTCATATCAAAGAAAAGATCTGGTATTTGCATATCTGTAATCTATTTATTTCATTTATTAGTGTGCCCTCCAGGTGTATCCATTTGCACATAAATGAGTAAATCTTGTCGTTCTTTATGGCAGAGTAATACTCCATTAAAAATAAAAACACACATCTACTTTATCCAGTCCCCAGTTGATGGGCATTTGGGTTGTTTCCAAGATTGGGCTATCACGAACTGAGCTGCTATGAACAAGGGCGTACATCTGTATTTCCAATGTGATTTTTTTAAATTCCTTTGGGTATATTCCTAGCAGGGGGCTGGCAGGGTCGAACGGGACCTCTAGTCCTCATTTTCTGAGGAATCTCCACACAGATCTCCACAATGATTGCACAAGTCTGCAATCCCACCACAGTGGAGAAGGGTTCCTTTCCCCGCACAGCCTCACCAGATGGTGAAAGACACAGGTCTAGCTGTAATTTTTACAGGTTAAAGCCCAGTTTTTCCAGCCCATTTGTTAAAGAGGCTGTCTTTCCTCCATTGAGGATGTTTGGCTCCTTTGTCAAAGATGAGGTGACTCAGGGTATCCGGGGTTGTTTCTGGATCTTCTAATCTATTCCACCGGTCCTCGGGTCTGTTACTTTGCCAGCACCGTGCAGTTTTTATCACAGTGGTTTTATAGTAGAGTTTTAAGTTGGGGATTGTAGTCCCCCTGCCGTGTCCTGGTGGCTTAGACTTGCCTTTGCTGTTCTAGGTCTCTTGTGAAGAGCAAACACTTTTGAAAAGGATGCAAATGACGAATTTAGAGAAAGATTGGAAAGTACCCAAATCCGTATATTTGCATGCTTATTTCCCCGACCCAACACTGCAGAGACCAGGAGGCGGAGCTTCTCAAGCCTTCGCTGCAGAAGAACTGGGTTTCAATGCCACCGATTTACATCTGGCTGTGGCTGCCAAGTCTTGCAGCTCCGTCCAGGGGCGAATTTCCAGGCTGGCGCCAGCACCTGCCCCCCGTGCCCGGGGCACACCGGACGCAGATCTCCTTCCAGGCGCGGGAGCTCTTCTGACGTCCACTGAGGCGGGAGGCGGAGCCCTCGCCCACAGCCGAGCTGGGCACCGAGCTGGGCTTAGATGGGTCCTTCTCCGCCGAGTGCAGGTGCCCCCTGCCGCCCTCAGGGCTGTCGGAGGTGTGCAGCCCCTGCAGCCCCTCTGGGAAGTGGCCCGCTGCGCATCTCCTCCACCCCGACTTCTTTCTCTCCGGGCCTAAGTCAGCCCTGTCTGACCCCCCAGTCCCTTCTCACCGAAGCCCAGGAGGACGTCTGGATCTTCCCAGGCACCGGGACAGCGGCACCGAAGCCTGTGTCTGCCCGTGTCTCTGCGCACGGCAGGGACGGTGATGGTCACCGGCGCTGGGGACACGGTGGGGTTATTTTGTCCCTCGGGCCTCTGCGTGTGTAAAGCGTCTCTGCGGTTCTGCCGCTGCTCCGGCTGCTGCCCTCCGCGCGCTCTTCCGCCAGCGCTCCCGTCTCGGTAGAGAGGGAGGAGGCCCTGCCCAACAGCCCGACCCGCCGCCACAGCCCGCCTCCGGCACAGACTCCTGCCACGTCCAGAGGACGGCCGTGTGAGCGTGGCTTAAGGACCACTGCGTGACATCCTCAGAGACCACCGAACAAGGGCAGGACCCCTGCGCCCAGCCCCAAGAGACCCCTCCCATCTCCAGTGCCACACGGACGCTGCAGGCTGAGACTAAAGACCTTTCCTCTCTCTGGCTTCCTGGTGGGAGTGACAGGCCTGTAGACATTTTCTAGGGTTTACTGAGATTTTCTCTGGGGTCCGAGATGTCAGCAGCTTTTATAAACATTCTACAGACCTTTGAAAGCTAATAGGCTTTCTACTTGCTCATGCCTACTTGCATTTTCAGGCCACAACTAAGCAAAAACGAGGTTCGCACTGGAAAATGTAATCCGTTCTCATCAGACCTAAAACAGACAACGGGAACAGGAGAGGAGGCCTCGGCGATGGGCGGGTCATGGGCACAGCGGCCCCCCCTCACCGGGTTCGAGTTGCTGCGAGGTTTGCTCCACCTGGTCTGGTCATTTGTTCCTGGTGTGTGATTTGCAAAGAAGGAGAGAAACTTGAGATCGAATGGCGGCCCCGGCGCAGTATACGCAGCCGGTGCCGGAGCTGGGAGGAGCGTCGGAGACCTCACACGGCCGTCCGAGCACGCCGGGGCGCGCGCTGTGCACAGCGTGCTGGCGTAGAGCTGGGCTGCACTGTCTGCTCGGCGGCGCCGTCCCAGTGTCTCCTGGGAAGCCGCCCACCGCCTTGGACCTGTTGGCCGGTCCAGGCTGGTACACTCTGGCGGCATGGCAGACACGGCGCTCGATGTGGGCAGAGCTTGAGTCCGAGGGGTTGAGCCTCCGCGCTGCGCTGACTCCATCCGGGTGGGTACTTGACCCACCAGGTGGAGACCCAGGCACACGCTTCCTGGGCAGAAGAGAAATGCACACCTAGCACTGAGTGTGAGCAGGGGAGAGTGTGACTGGTGGTGAGGGCAGCCCTCGTGATGCCAGGAGGAGAGAGCCCACTGGACCAAAAGCCCACACGGTCAGAGGGGCTGAGGGACGCCGGGAGGCAGCAGCGGGGCTGGTGGCATCTTCGGACGCCCAGCCAGCTGCCGTGTGAGTGGAGCTGCCTTTGGATCTTCTGGTCTTGTGAGTCAGCAGTTTCACTTAAACCAGTTTGTGTCGTGTTGCCGGTCACTTGTGGGGGACAGTCCTGACTGGTGGTGTGAGCTGGGCACAGGCAGGAGAAGGCGGCAGTGTGCCCTCCCAGCACCAGCAACCAGCGTGGTCTAAAGTCGCAGTTAAAGCACAGCTCAGCAGCGGCCTCAGCTGGCACGCAGACCCGGCTTCACGGGACCTGGAAGAGGGAGCGAGCGGCTCACGTCCCGGGGCCTCCGCAGGGGCCTTGCCGCTGCTGCCCAGGGCACTGGCCCTGAGCGGAGGGCCCCAGCAGGCTCAGGGTGCCAAGGGGCCCCGCGCTTCTGCCAGGCCCCTCCCCATCAATCTGCTCCTGCTCCAGTCAGACCTAGTGCAGATTTAATTGCTTTGGATTGATTTCTGCCAGCGGCGCCTTCCACACGGCCGCCCGGGGGCACAGGGACCAGTCACGTCGGGGCTCCCTGCTGACAGCAGTGAGAGCCCACGGCTGCCCAGGCAGACGGTTTAAACTCCTCCGTGAGGTCCGCATGCCGAGCGCCCTCCGATCGGGGCTGCGCCTGGACACGGGGTGACCCGGGCATCCGGGCGGTGAGACGCCTGAGGTGGCGGCCGCAGCGCCCTCGTCTGTGCCGGGGCGTGACACATGGGCACCGTCCGAGTGCTTCCTGTGGCTCCGGGTGCTCCCGGCTGTGCAAACCCGGGCTCGGGCGAGCGAGTCGTCTGCCCCGCAGTCCTGGGCCTCAGTGTGTTCTGTGCAGCAGGCCGGGACAGGGCCTGCCTTCGTCCTCGCGACTCACAGGACAGCGGCGCTGTTCCCACTGTACAGACGAGAGGAACAAGGACGCCACCTGCCCGGCTGGGAAGGGCTGGCACTGGGCCCGGGCTCGGGGAGGCGCTGCTGCCCCTGGCTCTCTTCACCCAGCGCAAGGGCCCCTCCACTCGCGAGTGCTGCCCGGAGGGTGCCTGAGGGGAGACTCGAGAGGGCGTAGAATTGTTCAGGGGGCCCAAGGTCGTGAGGCGGGGTGTCCAGCAGCAGCGTCCGCCCGGGAGGCAGAGGGGCCGGGTCGGGGGACCAGTCCGCTAGAACGCCCCTAGGGCAGCACCGCCTTCCCCCCGCCGGCTCCGCCTCTCAGCACTGCGCCTGTGCAGAGTAAGTCTCTGCGCCCTGCGCTCCGGGGCCATGAGCAGCCAGCAGTGCGGCCAGAGCTGTGGCCCCCAGTCCGGCCCTGCAGCGCTGCTCCGAGGGCCGGAAGGTGCCTGCAGTGCTGTGCACGGTTGTTCCCAGGAGTATCTCCCAGCAGCCACAGGGGGCGCTCGAGGGTGGGGGGCGTGTCCGAGGCCACAGTGGACACGCTGGCTCTGCGGTGCTGGGACCGGAGACACCCCCGCCGCACCAGGAGAGCCCAGCGGCAGGTGCCACAGGTGCCACAGGTGTTGCAGGCAGCCCAGGGGACCCGGCCTCGCCCGCCTCCCCTCCACGGGTCCAAACTCACATTTTCTGTTCCTTGGCAAGGGTTGGCACTGAACAAGCTCTGGGGGGGCTGCCAGCCTTGGAGACTGCACTAGTCTGGGACACAGACGTGACAGGACCCCAGATTACAGGGCACTGGGTGCTGCGGAGGGTGCTGGGGACCCAGTGGAAGGACTGGTCACCTCCGCTGAGGGCTCGGCTTCGTCGGTCAGAGCTCCTTCCCTGTGGGAGGAGGCGGGCCTGCAGGCATGGGGTGGCGGGGAGCGCAGACTCCCCAGGGCGAGGCGGGCGCGGGCGCTCCCAGGAAGCCAGGCTCCCAACCCTTCCTGCACCCGGAGGCAGCCGCTAGGCACTGGCTGGAGTGGGCCCCCACCAGGGCTCCGTGGGAACTTCCTTCCAGGCTGACGCCAAGCTGCGGGGCTGGGAGCCCACGGTGGCCCGCAGGAAACCAAAGCAGGGAGGGTTCCGCGTGGTCCCGACAGGGTTTGCCCAGGGTGCGTCTGAGCCTGTTCTCGGTACTGGAACACCCAGGACAGTAATTTAATACCTTACTGGATTCAGTTCTAATACTTAGTTTATAAAGACTAGGGGATTGCCACGCGTGGTGGCTCACACCTATAATCCCAGCACCTGGGAGGCAGAGGCAGGAGGATCACCCTCAGGTTCACGGCCAGCCTGGGCTGCACAGTGAGTTCAGAGCCAGCCTGGACTACACAGCAAGACCCCATCGCAAAAAACTGAAAGAAAAAAAAAGGATAAAGGATTATAGCACCTCCTCAGCATAACCTCACCCCTCCCCTCCCACTTCGGATCCTCCCTCCTCGAGGGCTGGGGCTGTGCCCAGGGCCTGCACACGGAGCTAGACCCCACTCCTTCTGTGTCTGGTTAAGTCGCCCGGCCTGGGCTCAAGTCACCCTCCTGCCTCAGCCTCCCGCATAGTGGGATTACAAGCAAGGGCCCCGTGGCCAGCTTCCTTTCCTCTGAGTGCCGCCCCGGGGCCTCTGCTGTCAGGACTCCCGGAAGTCTGACCGCTTCCCGGAGACTCTCCGCCAGTGCCGTTAGCTGTGCTGAGGATGAGCGCTGGGCCACGTCCAAGCCTGAGCCGGGCAGCAGGCTGGGCAGGGCGTGGCACTGACCCTGGCAGTTACCACAGTGGCAGGCAGCAGGTCAGCTGCTTTTACCCACACACGGCGCCTGGCGACACCTGGCAGAGGGGCTCAGAGCCCCCTGGGCCTCACTCTCGCTGCGCACGAAGTGGGTCAGGCATCGCGCCCGGCCTGCACGGAGGTGGTGATGTCGGGTGGAGGGAGCTGCCATGCGGACGGGGCCCTGCCCTGCGAGTTCTCAGCATGGCCTGCTGTCCACATTGCACCGGCACCGTGCCTGGCATGCCGAGCCCGTGCCCGTTGGGTTACAGAGCGAACCCCAAGTGCCTTTTCCCCAGGAGACCACGCACCTGCACAGGTACTGACCTGTGCACAGGAAGCGGGCGGCCGCATCGGGGCCCGGGTTCAGGCAGGGAGGGCGGGGCCTCCGCTCTCGACCCTCGCCCAAGGTCACGGTCACGTCACGGTCACCTTTCTCAGCACCCGGCAGCACACCTGGGGGTGCAGAGAAGGACAGGCTTTTCCAGACACCTCAGACGCGGCCCCTTCACCGTATGAAAATAGATCGCCTTGGGAGTGGGGTGGTTAATGAAGATGATAATGAGAAATGCTTATTAGGACCTGTCTTCTAAAGTTCGTTTGTGCTTTTAATAGAATCTACAACACATCTGCTTAGCAGGGTAACAGATCTCCCTGATTTGGTGTATTTTAAAATAAGATCTTTGCGCCCTCCCTTCGCTGGCTTGCTTCCTCCCCTGGCTCTGCCATCTGCTGCTGCGAGGCCCCCCACTCGGGAGCCTGGGCACGGAAGCCACAGACACCTTCCTGCTGGCGCGGCCACACGGGATCAGGATGGGCCTCAGTCCGGGCTCGCTGCCCGTGCGGGAGGGCTGCCTGAGGACACAGGGAGACGGCCACGGGGCCCCAGAGGCATAGATCGGAGGGGCGCGGCCAAGGCTGCCGACTCCCAGGAGCTGGCAGGGCAGAAGGAGTCTCCCCTAGAGCCTTCAGAGGGCATGTGGCCCTGCTGACACTTGACTTCAGACTTCCGCCTCCCAGAGGAAACATGTTTCTGTTGCTCTAGGCCCCCCAGTTTCTGCCCTTGGTTTCAGCAGCCCTCGAAACCGTTTTTAATCTCTCATGGTCCCACTCTCCATGCCCTTCCCCAGTGTGGGGAAAATACCCGTGTTCTCGAGGACAAAATACACAACATCCACAGCTTGAAGGCGGCAGAGAGGTTTCTTTGGGCTCACAGTTCCACCGGGTTCCGTCCATGGTCAGCTGGCTCCAAGGGAGAAATGGCTCCATTAAAGGGGCTGGCGGAGGACAGCTGCTCACACCATGGAGACCAGGAAGCAGGAGAGGAAGAGGAACCAGGGACCAGCGTGTGTCCTTCCAGGCCAGGGCCCCGGGAGCTACCTCCAGCCAGGCCCCTCCCACAGCACACTAAGCCCCGAACTCGGCAGCAAACGAATCCACTGGTGGGCACCGCACCCCTGGTCCAGTCGCCTCCCACCATGCGAGACTTCGGGGGGCGCCGTAGACCTAAACCGTCACACAGACGCTGTGTCTCTGCCCGAGTCTCTCCGAGGGGCTCTCCCTAGCCCAGCTCCGTGCCCCGTGCAGCCCCTGCAGCAGGTCCAGGTCAGACAAGACGCTTCTTAGGCTTCCTGGGCTGGCGCAGCCGCCCTGCTGGCCACCTGCATCGCGGGCCTCCAGGGCCCCCACGCAGTGTCCTGGCTGCGGGCTGGGCCTGCCCTCACCACTGGACCCCACTGGCAAAGGCAGCACCCACAGGGGCGGGTCCACTGGCTTCTCCCGGGCACTGTGTGGCACGTGACCCCGCGTTCAGTGGGGTCTTGACGGGAGCTGAGCTAAGCGGGCTGCCTCGGTTACACTGTGACCTGTGAACAAGTCCCCGCGCCCTGGTGCGCGATGCGGCCGCAGATGCCACACCCCTCCCTCGGGGACGTCCCCATGCACCAGGCACTCTGGCCCGTGGGTCCCCCTGGGGTGAACGAACCCTGGGAGCCTAAACCGGAGCAGCCATGCTGGTTTTCCTGCAGTTTGGCTGCAGCCCCGCCCCTGTCCCTGAAGCTCCCTTTAAGATCCGTGCCCACCCTACTGTCCCTGAGCTTGGCATGGAGTTGGCATATGAGAATTTGTTGGTGGGCAATAAAATACATGTTCAAAAGTGCTGTGCTCAGAGGAGCCCGAAGGCGCTGCTGGCCCTTCCCAGAACTTGCGTTGGCCCCAGGAGCAGCGGGCTCTCCGTGCATTCCCGCCGCCCGGGCTGCGGCCACCCTTGGGGTGCTGGGCTGCTGAGTGCCACCTGCGTGAGGAATGGACGTGAGTGGAGAAGGGCGGAGGCGGGCAGCTGGGCAAGGGCGGCCGCTCCGCCCTCACCGCAGATTCTGACCTTGCGGGGTCCTCCTCGGCAATCCTAAACTCGGCTCCTTCTCCCGCCTGGCACCACGGTGCTCGGCCGGGCTCTGCAGGGCCAGCTGGCCCCCAGAGCACGGGGACGGTCCCGGAACCCCCGCGTCCTGCCCCGCCGCCGCCTGTCTGCCGCGGACGCTCGTCGTTTTGGGACCTGTCGCAGCAGCGGGCAGATCCCCCGCGCCGAGGCTGAGGCTCGAACCAGGGACCCAGATCAAAGCCCAGTGTTCCAGCCCGGGACCCGCCTCCTGCCAGAGCACGGGGGGCCGAGTCTCCAGGGAGCCCGGGGTGGGGGTCTGGCCCCATCCTGGGCTCGGAGTGGCCAGGCTCCGTGAAGCAGGGACCCACGGCTCCCGTCCCTGGGACGTCGGGAAGGTGCGAGGACAGGACCCAGCTGCCGCTCAGCCCGCGTCAGGCGCCGCGTTCGTGGGGCTGGTGACCGCGGCAGTCACCCCCTGCGACCCTGGCTAGGGTGATGGCCTGTGTCTCCGAGGTCGCAGGAGGGCGCCCACAGGATGCCAGCCTCTGGGCATCTTTCTCAGGGGCTCGTGCCACAGCTGAGGAAACTGAGACTCGGAGAGCTGAGGCAGTTCCCCCGGGCCACACAAAACAGACCCGGGATTTGAACTCAGAACTCCTGCCCGAGGCCCAAATCTTCCGCACTCGTAGGCGGGCGCGCCTCATGTGAGACCCTCACCCGCAGGCCTCACTGGGGCCTGCAGACTGAGGGTGGGGGCTCTTCAGCTGCTAGTCTACCCCGCGTTTCCTCCGTGTCCTTCAGCTCCCCGCCCCACTGTGCGGGCCTCGGGGTGTGCTGATGAGCAGGAAGCCAGGCTCCCTGTCACAGGTCCCTGCTGACCCTGCAGGCTATGCCCATAGCCAGTTGGCATCCTCTCAGACCAGGCACCAGGGCTGTTGCAGAGCAGTCCCCGTGGACCCCAGGCCCTGCCTGCCCCTCCCCCATCTGTCCCTGCAAGTCTCCGATTTCTTTTGGAGACGCTTTCAGGGCTCCGAGCTTCTCTCGGCTCTCAGGGTGAGCCCCGACCTTCTCTCGCTCCCCTGCCCAGGCTCCGCTCAGGGACAGGCGCTGGACGCTGTGGAACCTGGACTCAGGGGCCGCCACATGCTTGCCGCGCAGCACGGCTCTAATTGCAGGCTGCGCCAGAGACCAGTCATTTCGTGAGTCATTAGGACGCGTGGCTGGCGCTGCACCGTGTCTTTGGGCCAGTTCTGTCATTTTTCTATCTCCACCTACGATGGCATTTGCAGTGAAGCAGAAGGTGACGGGCTGGTGGCTGTCGCAGCCCCGAGGGCGTTTCCAGCCCGGCCTTCAAAGGGTCCTCTCCCCGTGTCCCTGGGAGCTGTGCCTGGGTCTCTGCCTCCTGCGGGTCCGTGTTCCGAAGCCGGCTCGTGGGCGTAGCTGAGGTGCGTGCTTCTGTGCGCCTTCGCGTTGGCAAATTACAGCTTTCAGGTGAGGCCCCTCCGTGGTGCAGCGGCTGCGGGGGCAGGTTTAATTAGTGCACAGACCTGCTGGAAAAATCCAGGGCTATTAGCAGCCTTGTTCCGTGAGCAGCTGCCGGCGAAGCCTGTCTCTGCTTTGGCTCCCTCCCTGCAGCCGCCAGAGCCGGCCCTGCGGTCTCGGCACTCGCCCAGGGCACCCAGGGAGGAGGCGAGAGGCAGGCGGAGCTTCCTGGGCGCTGGGAAGTTCTGCCTATGCTGGGCGCTCTCCCGCGGGAAGGCACACTGTCTGTCCAGGCCCGACCCTGGCCTCTGCCCCGGGGGAGCTGCCGGGTAGGTGTGTCGCGTGGGGCCTGGAGGTTCAACGCTGGGAAACGCAGGCTCCGGAGTGAAGACAGTGGAGACCGAGTCCCAGCTGGGCAGTGTGCGTGCTGTGTGACCCTGGTCAGGTGGCTCGCCTTCTCCGGCCTTCAGTTTCTTCATCTGTAAACGGGGACTGACAGACACTTCCCGCTGCGACAGGAAGGGGCGAAACGCGCTGGGAGCTTATCTTGGGCAGCGTCACTAGCCCAGAGCCGGCTGTCCATCCAGGTGTTTGCTAGGATGGCTACGCGTGGAGCCTGTCCCTGGGGAGGCCGTGCGCTGCCTGTCCCAAAGGGGAATCTTGCTCTCCATGGTCCAAGGTGTGAGAAATCAGAGCAGGCCCAACCCCCTGCCTCGGCTGCATGGTGAGCCGGAAAGTTTATCTGACATCCGGGACCGAGAGGCCGGGCCTTTCGGCCACCCGGGCCCAGCTGGTCTGTCCCGTCCAGCCCACCCGGTGCCTGTGTGAGCCCAGGGCCCTGGGAGTCTGGAGTCTAGTCTGCACCCGTGGTCTCCAGGCACCGTGCGTGGTGCTGCGGGGCCTCGCGACAGAGGCAGGCCCCGGCCTGGCCCGGAGAGCACCGGCCCTCCCTCTGGATTGTTCCTGCTCACGGCCTCCGTCCCCAGACCCCCTCCCTGAGCCGCCTGCTGGAGCCAAGGGTGGGAGGGAGGCCCCCGGGGAAGTCCCGCTTCCGTCCACGCGTGCTCGTCGGGAGGCCTGCGGCAGAGAAGCGGGATGTGAGCTGTCCCCAGCAGGCCGCGACGAGCCATCGCTGGTGACGGGTCCGCACCGCGAGGTCCGAGCCAGCCTCCTTCCTCTGCTCGGGTCCGGCAGGGCTCACGGGCCGATGGCGGCAGGGCAGCGGGGCTCCGCTGCCGGAGGAGGGGGGCAGGCGGTCGCTGGCAGGCAGGCGCCTCAGCCGGAGGCCCAGCGTCCGAGGCTGGAGCTTGCAGGGCCCGGGCCTCCCGTGGCCCGGCTTGGGAGGGCCGCAGACTCGAGGCTCCCACGCGGCTCAGGAAGCGTCTCTGCCTTTGCTTCCGAGTCTTCAGATGGGGCGTAGTAACTGCTTCCAGGGGCTCCATTGCTGTGGAGCGATGTCATCTAATAGACCTTTCTGTCCTATATGGTAGCCACTAGCCATGGGTATATATTGAGAGCTTAAAGTACAGTTTAACTCAGTGGTTCAGCACCTGCCTTGCAAGCACAAGGTCCCAAATTTGATCCCTGGTACCACACACCACAGTGCCGGGTGTGGTGGTTCACACCTCTAATCCCAGCACTCGGGAGGCAGAGGCAGGAGGATTGCTGAGTTCCAGGTTTGCCTGGGCTACCTAGTAAGCTCAGGGCCAGTCTGAACTACAAAGCGAGACCCTGTCTCAAAAAAAAAAAAAAAATGGTGTAACTGGAAAACTGAATTTCTAATTTTATTAAATTTTAATGAGTGTAAATTTAAATAGCCCCATGTGGCTAGCAGCAACCTTATTGTGCATAGGAATTATGGTGTATTTGATGGGATGTTGAATGCAAAATTGCTGTGTAAATTTTAAAGCACAATAAAGGACTAGTCATTGCATGCCTAAATTGAAAGCAGTGTGGAGGAGACCAGGTGTTGCATGGAACACGCTCCTAATTATTGTCAGTGCTAATCTCAGAGAAGACTCAAACCCCCCAGATGGACGATCTCTGGACATCCTTCTTCGTGCCTGAAGGGTTATCACAAGCCCTCCAGGGACCCCCCATGAACCTGCGCAAACTACAAATAAGAAATTTATTACATATGCAGAGGGACAAGTGGATGGATGGATGGATGGATGGATGGATGGATGGACAGACAAACAAGAGAACAAATAGCTAAACTAATATCAAGTAGCAGTAAGTGCCAGCAAGAAGATTGCAGAGGGAAGAGGGACCCAGAGTCATCGGGCTGCTACTTCCCACAGGGGGCTGGGGGGCCCCTGGGGCCTAAGAGGGGGGTGAGGGGGTGCGGCCTGGGTCCCGGGAGGAGCCGAGAAAACGGGCAGCCGGTGCGGCTGGAGCAAGACATGCGAGGAGGGCTGCAGGGAGGGAGGGCGCGGGTCGCGGGCCTCCCGCCCGGGGAGCCTGGGCTTCTGCAAGTGAAATGCGGAGTCAGCGGCAGGTCTTGGGAAGGGGGTGACGGGGTCTGACGATGTTGGCATCGCGCTGGGAATTGACTCTAGAGAGTAACTGCAAGGAAAACGCCATCGTTTGTCAAGCGAGACAGGCAGAGGCAGGAGCGCGTCTGAGAGGAGCTTGGGATTTCCACTGAGGACAC
>PVIC010035251.1:0-19143 GCA_004025085.1 Thryonomys swinderianus | reverse complement strand
TTTTTTTTTTTTTGAGACAGGGTCTTGCTTTGTAGTTCAGGCTGGCCCTGAGCTCACTATGAAGCCCAGGCAAACCTGGAACTCAGTAATCCTCCTATCTCTGCCTCCCTTGAGTGCTGGAATTACAGGCATGAGTCACCACGCCCAGCATTGTATGTGGTTAGCAGGATCAAACTCAGGACCTTGTGACTGCTAGGCAGGCACCAGAACCACTGATCCAAATCTCCAGCCCTAAATCTTATAATCTTGCCGAATTTATTCTAACAGGTTTTCCTTGCAAAATCTATGGGGTTTTTAACATATTAGATTTTGTGACCTGTGAACAGAGATAAATATTAATTCTCTTTCTCATTTGGATACCTTTATTATTCTTGACTAATTGCTTTGGTTAGGATTTTCAATGTTATGTTGAATGGAAATTGGGGGAGCAGGAATCTTTGCTTTGTTCTTGACCTTAGAGGATAAACTTTTATTCTTTTACTGTTAGAGAATAATGTTAGCTGAAGGTTTTTCATATATGGTCTTTTATATTTGGATTGTGTCTTTCTAGTTCTAGTTTGTAAGCAATTTAATTTAATTAATTTATTTCTTTAGTTTTTATAGACAGGGCCTTGCTTTGTAGTTCAGACTTGCCCTGAACTCATTATGTAGCCCATGGTAGCCTTGAACAGCAATCTTCTTGCCTCTGCCTCTCAGTGCTGGGATTATAGGCATGAGCCACCACACCCAGCCAATTTTATTGATACTTTTTAAGACAAAAAACTAATTGCAGAGCATTTTATATATAATATGACTGTCCTCTAATAAAATGAAGGGATATATACACATATGTACAGGCGAAAAATGGAAAAACATACAATGATATGATCATGTTAGTGTCCCCTTATTTTTGATGGGAAAGGAGTTAGAAATCGAAGAGAGGACAGCTGGGTGTGACTTGCGCCTGTAGTCCTAGTGTCTTGGGAGGCTGAGACAAATGAGAGGCTGAGACAATGGCACTTGAGGCCATTGTAGGGAACACAGTGAGACCCAGTATTTAGAGAGAAAGGAAAGAGAGAGGAACGGAAAGAAGACACAAATGACTCAGGGGTTTTCTATATATTTCTGGGTTTTAATTTTTTTAAACATTTGCATTGTTTTATAATAAAAATATGTGATGCCTTAATTTAAAAATTCTAGGTTATTGCATATATTAATAACATACTTTTAAATACTTTTTAGCTTTCCCTGAAGACAACATGACGAAGTCTAGTCCTTTAAGAATAACATTGTTTTTAGAAGAGGAAAAGTCCTTAAAAGTTATATCAGACCCAAAAGTTGAACAGCAGACTGGTTGGTTTTTATTCTCTATTTCTTACTAACTTTTTTTAAAAATAAATTTTAAATATTTCAACCCCCCAACCTCCTCCTCTCTGTATGTCCAAAGCTTTGTTCCTTGTTAACTTTTGACACTCTTTAAGTTAGACCTTCATTACCACACACACACACACACACACACACACACACACACACATACACACACCCTAAAAGTGTCTTACGATTTTACCATTAGTAATTTTTTTTGGTAGTGCTGGATGGAAATCGGGCATTGTGCTTGCTAGGCAAGGGCTGTCCCCATGAGTCATACCCCTGCCAGTAACTAGAAGATACTCTGGCTGGATGGATGCAGTACTGTGCAGTCACCCCTGGGTCACAGACCCTGTGGCACTGGGGTAGGATTCACCTTCATTTGGGAGGACATGTGCTACCTCCTGTGTACCATATATGCTGATGGTCTTGTGAGCCCTGCCTTGCATGACCTGGGCTCCTGATAGCAGAACGGTAATCATTTGGAAGGACATTTTGAAAGTCGAGATGTTTCTGCTATTATGCTGCAATTTCAATTATTATTTACTACTCTTTCTTATATCCACACTCTTTAATCAGCTTTTGGTAGAGCCATACTAATTATTTGAAGATGTAGGAACTTTGAAAAGTGTCTCAGTTTCATATATGAGCAGTGTAGTGTAGTTTTTGATGTTCAGGAAGTGCTGTTTCTTGTTTATTCGGTAAGCTTGTGGATACGAAACATTCTCTGATCTCCCTTTAATTCTTAAAGACCTGAAGCTCAATGTCCACCTATTAAAATGTTTTTCAGAAGTGGTTCGGGAAATTGAGATGAGTGTGGATGATGACGCTGACGATATCAACAGTTCAAAAGTAATTAATGACCTCTTCAGTGATGTCCTCGAAGGAGGTGATCTGGATGTAGAAAAGAACCAAGAGGAAACAGATCAGGTGATAGCAGAAAGTGGTGAGGAGCAGGAAGATGCGCTGAACATCTCCTCCATGTCATTGCTTGCACCCTTGGCACAGACAGTTGGAGTAAGTCCAGAGGTGAGAAGACGTGGACAGGACTGTGACAGATGTAAGCTGTAATGATGGGGGCCCCTCCTTTTGTAGTCTGGGTGATTTTGGAAACCTAATGAAAATTCTCTTGAGCGAGAACTTGCTATTCTTCAGCAGTTTGCTGTGGACTGTAGACAGAATCCACACTGTGATAGAGCTTAAAAGGGCAGGTATTTAGGCTCAAATCCTGGCTTTGGTATTGATCCTCTCTCTGCACAGTTCCATGTCTGTTCACTGAGGGAGCCTGAAGTCGTGTTATCGGCCGTTTAGCTCCAGACTGCAGGTGACATGCAGCGAGACTTGAGTGCTGTCATTGCCAGTCACCCTGGAGCTCTAGAGACTGGATCATTCTGATTACCTCTGTATAAGGTTTAGCTGACTTCACACTTTTACTGATTTTTTCAAAAATTAAATTAATATTTTTATTTTTGTGAGACAGGGTCTGCCTACATAGCCCAGACTAGTCTTGACCTCATGGCAATCCTCTTGCTTCAGCCTCCAGAGTGCTGGAGGCTAGTTTTATACATCCTTTTAAAGGAATTTATTTCTGTTTGATTTGTTCCTATGATGAGTCAGTTGACTTACTAGATATTTATTTTGCAATAAAGGGGAAGAATTCATTTATTTTCTCATAATGAAATGCACTGGCAATTCAAGTTACTTAATTAACCATATAACGTTCTAACATCTGATGTGCTTTCCTGCAGAGTTTTGTTTCCCCACCTAAGTTGGAATTGAAGGGCACTAGTGGAAGTGATGAAAGTCCTAAACCGGGAAAATTCCAGAGAACCCGTGTCCCTCGAGCAGAGTCTGAGGATAGCATTGGCTCTGAAGATCGTGGTCTTCTGTACAGGTAAGGACATTTGGGATGGCTAGACTGTGGTCTTGGTTTGGATTGACGTAAATAGCGTTGTAGTTTAATGTTAATAACTTGTCTGTATAAGAGTTTGGAGTTAACTTCTGTCAACCTCTCTGACCAAATGTCATTCCCATTCTGGTGGAATAGTCTGGTGTATGTTTCGTATTAATGTGAAAGTCTGCTGATACGTGTAGTAAAGAACTGCTCAGCGTGTTGCTGGGTCTCTCAAGTGTGATGTTTTTCCTGAAGCATCGACGCATATAGGTCTCAAAGAATCAAAGAAACAGAGCGTCCTTCAATAAAGCAAGTGATTGTTCGGAAGGAAGATGTTACTTCAAAATTGGATGAAAAGAATGCGTTTTCTTGTCAAGTTAACATCAAACAGAAAATGCAGGTATGACTTCTGCGGAGAGAAGACTTGGCATGTTTCTTGTGTTACATTGGGAACTCTCTGAGGGTGAGGACTGGCTCTGTTGCTCTCTGTACCCTGAGTGACTATAGTAATACTGATCATGGAGCTCACTAGGTCTCTTGTGAATTCACTTTAAGTTCAGAGAAAACTTAGAAGCTTATTTTATTTTGCTGAACAGTTTCAAGGGAGTGGGATGCTCGCAATTGAGCCCAGGGGTTTTGGTATGGTTGACACGTGCTGTGTTGTTGAGTGATGCCTCCAGCCTTACTACACATTGGATTATAGTTTAGTGTGACATTCATAGTGCTATTTGACATTTGACATATTTTATGCCAGGAGAACATTTTTTCAAAAACATAATTATAATTTAAATGAGATGAATTGAGTACTTTCTAAATTTCAACTTTGTTAGAGGTAGCCCCAGGTATATTCTTTTTTTTTTTTTTTTTTGAGACAGGGTCTTGCTTTGTAGTTCAGGCTGGCCCTGAGCTCACTATGTAGCCTAGGCAAGCCTTGAACTCAGCAATCCTTCTGCTTCTTCCTCCTGAGTACTGTGATAATAGGTTTGAGCCACCACACCCGACATTATGGTATATGGTTACTGAGTGCTGGTATTACAGGTGTGAGCCACCATGCCTGGCACTGTGGTGTGTGGTCCGGATTGCTGGTGGGTGTGAGTCACCAAGCCCGCTATTGTTGTATGTGGTTACCAGGGATCAAACCAGGGACTTTGTGCTTGCTAGGCAGGCGCCAGAACCACTGAGCTAAATCTCCAACCTCCTGTTTATAATCTTAATAAGTATAAATTGGAAGTCTTAGGGAAGGTTTGTAGTTTATTATACTATATTCAGTGTTTTAGTGTATAATCTAGAAATTTGAACAGTGAAATTTATTTTTCAGTGCTGGGGCTTGAACCTAGAGCTTTCACACAGAGCTGCACTGCAAATACTTTTTTATTTTTTTATTTTTTGTTTGAGACAGGGTCTCGCTTTGTAGTTCAGGCTGGTACTGAGCTCACTATGTAGTCAGGTTAGCCTTGAACTCATAGCAGTCCTCCTGCCTGTACCTCTGAGTGCTGGGATTATGGGCGTGAGCCACCACACCCAGCAGTGTGGTATGTGGTACCAGGGATTGAACTCTGGGACCTTGCACTTATAAGGCAGATACTAAATCCGTGGCCCAATTTTTAATTTTTTAAAATTTTTTTGTTTTGTTTTTTGAGACAGGGTCTCGCTTTGTAGTTCAGGCTAGCCCTGAGCTCACTATGTAGCCCAGGCAAGCCTCAAACTC
Source organism: Thryonomys swinderianus (assembly GCA_004025085.1). Classification (NCBI taxonomy): domain Eukaryota; kingdom Metazoa; phylum Chordata; class Mammalia; order Rodentia; family Thryonomyidae; genus Thryonomys; species Thryonomys swinderianus. The sequence goes on along the minus strand of PVIC010035251.1, from coordinate 14,194 downwards.
AGCAATCCTCCTGCTTCTGCCTCCTGAGTGCTGGGATTACAGGTGTGAGCCACCACGCCTGGCACTGTGGTATGTGGTATTGATTGCTGGTGGGTTTGAGTCACCACGCCCAGCATTGTATGGGGTTACCGGGATGTACTCATGACCTTGTGCTTGTGAGGCAGGAACCACTGAGCTAAATCTCTGGCCCCCTATTTTTAATTTTGAGACAAAATCTCACTGAGTGCTAAATTGCCCAGGCTGGGCTCATACTTGTGATGTTCCTGGCTCAGCCTCCTAGAGTGCTAGGATTACAAGTATGTATCACATGCTTGGCTGGAATTAATATTTGATTTTACTTTCTGGAAAAATTTGAAGTTATCTAATCAGATGAATTAGAATTGAGTTTAAATGCAGTGGAAATGGTAATTTTAATATGTCTACTTCTTCTCACTGCTGTCATTAGGAGCTCAATAATGAAATAAATTTGCAGCAGACAGTGATTTATCAAGCGAGCCAGGCTCTGAACTGCTGTGTCGATGAAGAGCATGGGAAAGGGTCCCTGGAAGAAGCTGAAGCGGAGAGACTGCTTCTGATTGCAAGTATGTGCGAATAATTACACCTGAAACATTTGCAACAAAATTTCCACCGAAGGAAACTCATTTCCTTTGGTATTTCAAAAATCTCTAATTGGAGAGGAAAGATTTTCTCTGATCAGATGCTTTATTTGATCTAGTTTCTGTTTCTTGTACTTAGGAAGTTTAGATGTAAATGTGGTTTGCATCAAAAGTGAAAGCATTTGGAATCTGGAATCTGGATCCTAAATGAGCACACACACGATCTACTCCATTTCTCTCCCTATTGATTTATGTGTAGCTTTAACAAATAAGATGGATTAGAGAAGGAGAAAGAAGAGAAGGAGAAAGAGGGGTGTGCTTGGTAGAAAGATGATACTGCTTAGAAAGAGTAATTGAAAGCTGAAGTATTAAATAATAAGGGCTTGGTAAACATGTACAGTTCAGGTTTTACCCAGTACCTCCCACCTGATGCATAGAAACCTTGACTTTTGTCCTTGGTTTTGTTCTACAGTTGTCCCATCAGTGTAATTTCTTGAATTGGTTTTCATTTAGAAGGACTTTGAATTTTATTTTACTTTGTGTTATTTTATGTTTATGTTATGCTTGTGAGCATAACTTGGGATGGAACTCAGGACAAGTATGCTAGAAAAGCCATTAAGCTATATCTGCAGCCCACCACTGATAATTTTGATATTTTGCATATTCACTTTCATGTTTTTACATAGCTGAGAAGAGGACACTTTTGATTGATGAGCTGAATAAACTGAAGAGTGAAGGGCCTCAGAGGAGGATCGAGACTGGTCCCACCACCCAAAACGGATTTGTCCCATCCAGAGGCTCTGTTACTTTGTCTGAAATCCGCTTGCCTCTGAAAGCAGATTTTGTTTGTGGGACTGCTCAGAAATCTGGTATGGCGATGTTTATTTGCATTGTTTCTCGATTACATGCTAAGTTATGAACTTCACCTAGATTGAATTTATATAAAAAAGTTATAAGAAGAGCTTACATAAAGATACAGAGCAAGTAACGTTAAACAGAGATGAATTATTCTGTTAGGAGAGGCCATTTGACCTCACTAATTTATTTTACTATAGAAATGAACGGGGTGCATTTAAAATATCTCCTTATTCTGTTAAAATGCCCCCATACATGCAGAAATTTGTTCTACAAAGTCTCAACCACTGGTTATGTGAATATTGAGCACCTCAGTGAATATACTTCTCTTGAAATTGTATTCCTTTTGCTATACTGGGTTGAATAATTACAGTAAAAGGATGCAGCCTGTTACAATTAAATATGCACTTTTTAAAGGTTTTTATTAGTGTATGTTTGCAGTACATATTAGATGTGTACATTTGTTGTGGCGAATTGTTGCATGGACATAGTCACATATGTGTCCTGTTTACTCCCCTTCCCCATCTCCTGTTTCCCCTTGAAAGTCTCATCTAGACAACTGGGTAAAAGGGAACTCGACAGCCAAATCTTAGAACACAGCAGGGTAATTCTTAAGAAAATATTAAATAGTGTATTAAATATTGATAAGGTTTAAAAAAAGGTTTTTTAAAGTTTTCATTTGTGCAGAAGTTCCTCTTTGTGGGAAAGGAAAGTCAGCTGTAGGTGAGAGTGACTTTGAGGTATGAGGAAGACATCATTGCAGAAATAGCTAACTTTAAGTTGTGGTTACTGCTTTCACCTCATCTCAGTGAAATGTGAAAACGTGAACCCTGAGATACATGGTTAGCTAAATGCTAAAGAAGTCAGTCATTCATGATTTTATCAGAATTTACCTCTATGTAACTTTTGTGGTATTTTAATCTCCATTTTGAAAAGTCATAATTTATCCTTTGGAGGTATAGTTTAGGGTTATTAGGTTAAACTCAGAATCAGAAATAGAGATGGAGCAGACTTGATATTCAGGATTAGAGCTGTCAGATTATCTCAGCTTTTTGCTTCTGGAAACTGGATTTGAGTAACTTTAAATATAAATTTTATATAAGCTGATTGCAGCATGACTATTCCTTTTGTGGTTCAGAGCACTGATCAGTTAAATTTCATCTTGCTTATGCTAATTTATAATTGATCACTTCTTGCAGATGCAGCCAGTTATTACTACTTAATTATACTAAAAGCAGGAGCTGAAAATATGGTAGCCACACCATTAGCAAGCACTTCAAACTCTCTTAATGGCGATGCTCTGACATTCACTACTACATTTACTCTGTAAGTAATTAGGCTTTTGATGGTTCCAACATTGCTCTCATGAACACACCTGTCAGCATACCAGTGACATTTATCTTTGTATCATGTTGCTCAAATCCATAATCTGATCAAATCCTTGTATATGCTGAGCATTTGCTTTACCCCACAGCCTTTTACTTGTTTTTAGTTTTTAAGAAAAGGTCTTGCTGTGTGGTCCGAACTGCCTTGAGCTCACTTTGTAGCCCAGGCTGGTCTTGAACTTGCTCAGTTTTTCTACGTAGCTCAGGCTTTTGGGACCTGTATGTTCACATTTGTTTTACGTGGATAAATAACTCAGTTTTCATGTTTTTCATTTAGCTTTATTTGTTCTTTTACATTGTTTCCCATTGAATAGCACTTTCCTTTTATGTGACTATAGGTCTTTAATACTATGAAGTACTGTTTATATTAAAAGTAGGCCATAATTTTTATACATGCTTTGAGTCTCATACTTAATATTCAGTCTTAATTAAAAGACTTTTGAAGCAAAATATTGGTACATTTTAGATATACATAATACTATTCATCATAGGGAAATTGTACCTGTGTATAATAAATAAAAAGATATTTGTATTTAATACTATAGATTTATTTTGAAACTACATAGTAAAAGCCAACTAGAAAAAAATGCGTCTTTTTGAAGCTACTGAGTTAAAAAGACTAAGGAAAATATTTCTGACTTTTTTTTTGTTTTTGAGACAAGGTCTCGCTTTGTAGTTCAGGCTGGACAGGAGCTCACTATGTAGCCAGGCAAGCCTTGAACTCAGCAGTCCTCCTGCCTCTGCCTCCCGAGCGCTGGGATTACAGCCATGAGCCACCACACTTGGCACTTCTGACTTTTTAATGGTTTTTGTTATCTTTAGTTAAAAACAATGGATTTCTTTGCTCTCAGAATCTTTTAACAGTGTTTGTGGCCTTTTAAAGGTATAACTTGGGCCTGGGGTTTAGCTCAAGTGGTACCGTGTCTACTTTGGAAACATAAGGGCCTGAGTTTGATCCCTGGTACTAGCTAGCTGAATGAATGAATGAATGAATGAATGAATGAATGAATGAATGAATACTTGAAGATTTCCTAGGGATTTTATTTAATGTCTTTTCTTTTTTCCAGACAAGATGTGTCCAATGACTTTGAAATCAGTCTTGAAGTTTACAGCTTGGTAAGTATTTATAGTTCTCTAAAATAACCAATTCTATGTTTTTCTTAATAATAATCAGATTTGAAGCTGGTTATAATTTTGGGTTGTGTGTAGGTACAAAGGAAAGATTCTTCAGGTCCTGATAAGAAGAAAAAAGCATCCAAGTCCAAGGTGAGAATTACAGAAATCTGGTAAAAGTTATTATAATAAAAAACAATAGACACATGCTAGTTTTAATCATTATACAACTTTCAATGATTATAAAGTATTTAGATCGGTTTTATGCACCAGATATCTACTTAGTGCATTCAATAGGAATGAATACCTAAGGTGAACTTACACTGAGTAACTGTGATCCTAAATATAAGCTTTTTATACATTCAAGACAGAAAGTTCTGTTTTGTCTCTTTGACTTGAAAACTTCCAGGACCACTTATGCCTTGTTTTCCTTGGCCCTCTTGTGTCCCTGAGCTCTCTAAACCAGCATGTGACCTGTGTAGAGTAAGGAGTAGCACCCCTAATTTGGCTTTTACCTCTCTAAGTCATTGTTATTTCTGTGTCATTAGTAAAGAATTTTTCTTTATTGCAAACTGATTTCCCTTAGAACAAAAAAAAAAAAAGAAAAAATTTGCTTTAGCGTTAACCAAAAAGAAATAGCTTTATGGGAATGCCTTGATAAGGGACTCAAGTCTGAACTTTTCATACATAAGTTTTACTTTTTTATGTGGGAATATCTCATAGTTAATTTAAACTCTGAATTACAGCATTTTATTGGAAATATTCCAATTTTTTCTTTTAGGCTATTACTCCAAAGAGACTCCTCACATCTATAACCCCAGTAAGTAGAGCTTTTAAGAAATTAATGTTTCTTGAGAAATTTTCATCTTACACATGATTGTAAATTGGTTAATGAATTCTAAACCAATTGTAAGTTCTGTTGATTTTTAAAATATACTGATAGGGAAAATGATCCTTGACATATGTATAGGAAAATGATTTTTGAAATGTAGTCTTGTAAGTATCAATAACAAAATTCTAACATCTTCATATCAAGTAAGAGAAATAACTTATGTATCTTTCTCATATTTTCTTTTAGAAAAGCACCCTTCATTCTTCAGGTGAGTTAATCCCAAACTATTTAAAAGTTTAGAATACGGACAAGAATTAAGCAATTGCAGAGATGTAAGAGTGTATTCATATATGTGTGTAGGCTGCTTTGATTCTGAGTGTTTACCCTGGTCTGCTTTGAGATAATACTATATGGTTGTTTTCAGTGAGAGATGAGGTTACTGGCCAGAATAGAATGTTGTCTAATTCTACTTTTTTTTTTTTTTTTTTTTTTTTGAGACAGAGTCTCGCTTTGTAGTTCAGGCTGGCCCTGAGCTCACTATGGTGCCCAGGCAAGCCGCCGCAAACTCAGCAATCCTCCTGTCTCTGCCTCCTGAGTGCTGGGATTACAGGCGTGAGCCACCATGCCCGGCATTGTGTCTAATTCTACTTTTTGTCAGGCACCAATATAGGCCACTGCTATTCCAGGATTCAGGCTACGGCAGTTGGTCACATGTAGAACTTAGTTAACAGGCAATGCCAGCAGGGAACAGTACTGCTCACCATGCTTTTCTTGTTCTGTGGATTGTTTAGTGGTGTCCACACTGTGGAGTTTACTTCTTTTCACCATATTCATGATGCCTGGCATTGTGTCATGCCATTAAAGCTCTTCTTGGCTGGTAGGCATTGGGGTGCTGTAAGCCAGGAAAGGCTGTACAATGAATTTAAGCCTAAGTTTTCCAAGGGAGATAGGATGGAGCTGGTTTCTCTCATGTCCTTTGGGCTGCGGGCTTTTTCTCTGTGGCACAGAGAGTTGCTGGGAAGACTGTGCAGATTCCATCTCCACTGGCTGGACTATCCTGGTATCATCCTGGAGTATTGATAGAGATGAAGTTTCTCCCAGATTTCTTAGGAGAAAATTGCTTTGCGGTACTGGGGATCAAATTCTGGTGCTTATAAGGCAGGCATGGTGCCACTGAGCTTCATCCCAGCCCAAGAGAAAATTGCTTTTTATGTATTCACTTTTAAGTCTTTAAGACACATGCATTCCAAATATTAAGGTGCTTATACTCATTTAAGACAAAATTCTATGTATTTTTCTTTCATTAGGAAATGTGTTATTCCATTTTTTCCTGTATTTAAATACAGAGGAATATGAGGAGGTTTCTGTGGCAGTTTAATTTCATCCTATTTGTGTGTGATGAGGAATTGGTATTTTTACTTGCAAAAGTCACTGAACTAAAGGTCATTGGCTCTTTCTTTACAGTTATGGCCAGTCCAGGAGGCCTCCATGCTGTGCGGACTAGCAACTTTGCCCTAGTTGGGTGCTACACACTGTCATTATCATCTGTAGGAAGCACTAAGTTTGCTCTTGACAAGGTATTTGCTCTCAGCGTTATGAATTTGTTATTTCTTGTAATTTTAGAAAAATTAGGTTAATCAAAATGCCACAATGCTTCAAGTATTTGAAGTCTAGTTGTAAGTAAATGTTCCTAGAATTGCACATTTTTACTAGATCTAAGCGTGCTTAAATGTATGTTTTGATGTTTGAAGTATTCTCTTCATATCTTAGTATGATAGTGAGATCTTCAAAGTATTCTGGTTTATGTTGTCACTTCTTACTAACAAAGCATTGCTTCTTACATTTTGATGTTAACTTTGTAGTTTTAGAACAACAATTTCCCTATTTGAACCACTAATATATTTTGAAGTGAGCTTAAGTTTTGACAAGATGAGGAAAAAGTATGGGCTGGAGATTTAGCTCAGTGGTTACAGCGCCTGCCTCGCAAGCATAAGGTCCTGAGTTGGATCCCTGGAAACCACGTACAATGCCGGATGTGGTGGCTCATGCCTGTAAGCCCAGCCCTCAGGAGGCAGAGACAGGAGGATTGCTGAGTTCAAGGCTTGCCTGGGCTACATAGTGAGCTCAGGGCCAGCCTGAAATACAAAGCGAGACCCTGTCTCAAAAAAAAAAAAGGATGGGGAAAAATAGATCAGTGTCTTAGAAAAAGTACTTTTGAATCCTAAGGCAGGTTTTTTCTGTACTTCTCCCCCCCAAAATTAAAAGCTTCAGAATTTAAATCTCTGTTATATCACTACTGCTCTTTCACCATTATGTGATATAATTAAACTTCTAAGTGGCTGACAAGACCACATTTGCAGGGCATACTTCTGCGTTTCCTTGTTTGGAGCTGGTGCATGCACCGGAGCATGTTTAATACCCCTTTTCATCCCCTTTCCGTCGTCTCCCTCCCCTTCCTCCATCTTTCGATCACTTTTCCATTTGAGAAACAGCTCTCTTCCTACTTCCTGTTATCTTTTATTTTGCTCTTATAAGACCATTTTAAAGAGTCTTTTTTGCTATATAACCCAGTGATTTTTTAAAATGTTAATTTAAAATTTTTTGACTGATAATAATTGTACATATTTATGGGGTTTACTGTGGTATTTTAGCATTCATATACATTATCTACTGTTCAAATCAGAGTAAATAACATTTCCATTCCTCACCCCCTTGTGGGGAGGGTATTGGACCTGAGCCTGGTTCATTTGCTAGGCAAGTTTTGTACCACTGAGCTATATCTCCCAGCCTTTCAAAAATTTTAGTTTGAGTTAGGCTGACTTTGAATTTGTGGTCCTTCTGCCTCACCTCTTGAGTAGCTGGGATTGCAGGTGTGCACCATAAAGCCTGGCTTACGCATTTCTTTATGTTTCATTTTTATTTGAGCTCCTGGCTTCCAGTTCTTTATAAAATACAGAATGTAATAGGTCATTATGAACTCTAGTCCCCCTGCTGTGCAGTTCTACACTAGCATGTACTCCTTTTGTCTTGGTACGTGTTACACAGTCTCAATCTCCTTTCTCTTAACATTTTTTTTTCCAACCAAAACATTTATTAGTACACTTCAGACATACATAATGATCACATACAACATAGGGAATTTGTACCTGTATATGATATGTCTTGCTGCTTCTTTTTTTTCCATTACTTCTCTTTCCCTTAACTCTACTGAGCCTCCAGTAATCACTATTTTAAATGAAGGCTGATTTTATTCAGTAACCTATGAGGGAAAAGAGGAGATACTTGGCTTTTGAGACTTTGTATTTTTATAAGAGACACAGTCAGAATGTAAAGGTGAAAATGTAGAAAAATGAGAAGGCCCAGTTTTGAATATTTGTCCTGTGCGTAGTTTACTATTTATTATGGAATTAGTCACTTTATTACTTGCTTTCCCAATATAGTCTTAGCATGAAGCAATCTAATTTTAAAATTTTATGAAATGTCTTCTTCTGAGGTTGATGGACAAAAAGCAGGCTGTATTTGAAATTTGGACTGTTGTGAATTCATAAATATATTTTAATATGTTCATTTCTAAAATTTACGTAACTTACTTAATTATTCAGCTTATTTAACAAATTGAGTGATCATAGGTCTTTTTTTCTCTTTTTCTTTTTTGTTTGTTTGTTTTAGATAAATTATGATGTAAAAGAGCAAGAGCTACTGAGCTATTTGTTCCAGGAAAAGGTTGAGATATTTTCTTTGCTTGAAACTAATTGCTTAAAAATCAGTCTTAACATTTAATTACTGTGTCTTTCACTAACTACTTTTGTATCTTATTTTGAATGATTAAGAACATTATATATAGTATTCTTTCTTTGGATTCTTTCAGAGGGACAGCTTTTCTTCTCTAAAATCTTTAAAGGTTTCTTTGGAAATTCTTTCTTGTTTTCAAGCATGTTTGGTATTTGGGATTTTTTTTCTAACCTTCTGTTTTATAGTTCTTTAAACTTTTATATTCACTTTAATATTCATATTTTTCTGGGTATTAATTAGGATATCCAATTAGTAACTATGTTTGAAATTATTATTTTTAAATTTTTTAATCTAGTTATTAGCCATTTTAAATAAAGGTAGAACACTTATAATATCAATTCACTAATTGCAGTATTGCTAAATGTATTTAATGCTAAAATTATATTGAATATAAATATATTAGAAGACTTAAAATATTTAATGTTCCTGTAAAGATCAGTTACAAACCTTCTGTGGTAATATAGGAATGCTAATTAACAAAGTACTGTGTCATGTTTTATTTTAAATGCTTAAAACAAGATTTGATAGTTGTAAATTAGATCAATATAAAAATTGGGTTTCTGTAACCTGTATTTCTAAGTATTGTCACCTATCCAGTTCAACATATATAAGCAAAGTAATTAGTCCCTAAAATGAGACTTTAATGACATATCGTAAATATAAACCATTCTTCTGAAAAACTTTTGGCTGCCAATTTTTTTTTTTTTTTTTTTTTTTGTGACAGGGTCTCGCTTTTGTAGTTCAGGCTCTGAGCTCACTATGTAGTCCAGGCAAGCCTTGAACTCAGCAATCCTCCTGCCTCTGCCTCCCGAGTGCTGGGATTACAGGTGTGAACCACCACTCCTGGCAATCGTGTGTCCCCCTCTTATAATGCACACCAGAATAAACTGAGTGGACAGAATTGGGGAGTAATTTTGTGTGTGCATATCCATAGCTAGCAAACCAGCTAAGGCTGACAGTGAGAATCATCTCAATAACAGTCTCTGGTCTGCATTTAGGCCAATTCAGACCTTCACAATGAACTGAGTTCTTGAGATAATTTCAACATTGGCTTTCACAGCTAGGTCCAAATTAGCATCCTTCTTCCTTTTCTGGCAATGTAGACGACAGTTCTTTCCTTCCTGGTTGAATGGCTGACTGGGAGTTATAGCTGCTGCTGCACAACTTCTGGAAAGAATAGTAAGAGAATTTTTGTGCCACACATTGCTAACCTGGGAGAAGATCAGAATTCAAACTTTGAAGTCATTTCTATTGAACACATATTGCTTTTGCTTTTTGTGTAAAGTAAAATAAAATTGTAAGTCAAAGCATTGTAAAGTGATAGAAATATGTTCTGACAGGTTTAGGTTCCTTTCCTTAAAGAAACATGGTCTGGGTTGTAGCTCTGTGGTGGTATCCTTGCTTCCCATGATTTGCTTTCTAGCCTGTCAGCTCCACTCCATTTGTCTCTATTTCTGTCCTTATGTTAGTATCACATTTTTGCTTGCCGGCTCTTTGAGTTAGTTTTTGCACTTTGGACATGCAAGTCTACCAACATTTTCCCTCTTTCAGATTGTTTTGTTATTTGGGGCTTCTTCCAGGTTCATATGAATGTGAGGATTGGCTTTCCCATTTCTACAGCTTGTGCTTTATTGGTGTCTAATATATATTATGTGAATTGAAGTTATCAGTTTATTCAGTCTCCATTGAGCATATTCTATTGATAGAGAATGGATACATGCCAATGCTCGATTTTTAAATGTCTTCTTTCTCGTGCTCATGAGGGATTTAGACATTTGTTTTGTCAAGCTCTACTTTCAATGAATATATTCTTCAAAAGCATTTGTTCCTAAGGAAACAGATTTTTTTGGTTACGTATTTACCGTGCACCTTTAGAAAAGGATGAATTGTATTCATTGTTCATGATTTATACATATTTAGAAAGAAAAATCACAGCAGTCAAACTATTTTGCAAATAATTTGGCCTTTTTGTTCCCAGGTGCCCTTTTTGTCTCCTTTGGAAGGTCATATTTGTTTAAAAATAAACTGTCAAGTGAATTCAAGTGTTGAAGAAAAAGGTTTTCTGGTAAGCAACATCATTTAATCTTTATGTCCATTTTTCAATTTTATGAAATATGGACACACGATGTCCCTTGGGAGGAAGAGCCTGTGTGATTAAGTGATAAATCTGTTCAACAAAGACGTGTTGTGTGTCTTCTATATGCAAGTCTCTGTGCTGGGTGTGCTGTGGGATTCATAATCATGCAGCTCTGGGATTCATAATCTCCCTGTCAAATTCTTTTTTTTGACACAGAGTCTCTTGCTTTGTAGTTCAGGCTGGCCCTGAGCTCACTATGTAGACCAGGCAAACCTCGAACTCAGCAATCCTCCTGCCTCTGCCTCCCAAGTGCTGGGATTGTAATGTAAGCGTGAGCCACCTTGCCCGGTTAAACTCCCTATCAGTAAAGGAATAAAGACACAAAATTAAGAAAAGAGTGACATTTATTGAACACTTTACTGAAAAGGAGGGAAAAGGAGAAGGGACAGCTACCCTATTAAATCGGAGTCGAGGTACCGGAAAGATGGAGGACCTGAGAGCTCTTTGTTCTCTGTTTCTTCCCTTCAGTGCCAGGGCCCTCAGCTGCTGAGAATGTGTCATAGCCTGATTGGTTTTCTGGATGTCATAGTTGGATCCCAGGCCCCAGGACTCCTAACTCCCTGCACCATCATCTACATTTATGTGCATATTCTTAAGTGTTCTTTATTTGACTTCCTTTGTCTTGTCAGACTATGTCCCTAGAATTTATGGGTTGGTTAAAAGCGACGTTACATACAAAGCTGGAAATTAAGTGAAGGGAAATCCAGTGAGAGAGTGTATACAGTCATACCTCAGTTCATGAATTTAATTTGTTCCACGACTGGAAAAGATGGCTGCGGTTGTCTGGTGAACCAGGGTACCATACTGTGTGCTAAATAGAGAGCTGTCTTGTAAGTGACCACACCTTGTCTCCTTTGGAAGGTGGACAGGGGTAGCTAGACTGACTTGGTCAGGGTGTAGTTTAACAGCTTTCTCCTATATTGTCAACTGCTCCATCAGTAGAGTTTTAAGATCTTCTGGTTAGGCTTGCCCGTGGTTCTTCCCAGTTTTACACTGGCAGTGGAATAGGATAGGGCACAAAAAACCATCCCTCCACTTAAGAGCTTTTACTCCCAGGGACAAACACCAGTGAGGGAGAGGGCACAGTTGCGCACTGCCACAGGCCAGAGCTTGGGCTGGATAGGTCTGGCCGTGAAGCCGCCCTGAGTGCGCTGGAGAGGCCGGAGGGAGCCGTAACTGGAGCTGTTCGGGGAACAGAAGGCTCTGGGTTTCTGAGGGGAGCGTGTAAGGGCCTGCAGCTCCCTCCCTGTGCCTACCCAACCAGGGAAGAAGAGTGACCCGCTGGGACCGTGGCAGGTGTCTCCGATGGCTGGAGCCTAGCGTTGGAGTATGTCTGTGGGAGGGTTGTGAGGAGGCTGAGTGGGGAGGAAGGTATGGTCAGGAGAATGGGCCCCGTGTTCAAGATGCCTTTGTAGCATCTTGGCTTCAGTCTGACGCTGCTGAGTCATTCTAACAGGATTTTAAGCTTGGGTTCGGACAAGTCATTTGGACTGGCAGGTATACTGGATTGGAGAGTGGCAGCCCTGAAAACCTAGTTGGGAGACAGTTGTTCCCAGCAGAGGTGGCTGCGGGGTATGGAGAGAGGGAGGAGGAGGCGGCAGACCCGACCTGACCGAGGGATTCAGTCCTCCTTGGGGAGGGGAACATCCGGACGGTGCCCAGGACCCTCGCTCAAGGCAGGAGAGTGTGTGCCCCTTTTCCCACAGTCAGGGTGGAAAGTGGTGTCCCCGCCCCTCAGCGGTTTATTGTGAGAAGGGTTAGCAGCACGGTGGGTAGAGTTCACCAAGACAACGTGCGAGGCTACTGATTGGATTGTATCTTCTGCCTGTAACATGTTTTACGAGCCAAAGGGGAGGGTGTGATACTTGCAGTGGTCTGTAGGGCAAAAGGATCTTGGCACATTTTGTTAAGATGGGGGCATTTGAGATGGTGTCTTCTCAGGCAATGGAATAAGCACTGAGCCTGGTCCTGAGCAGAGGGGAAGCGAGCCCCAGCCCCGGCTCCCCGGGCCGTCACAGAGTGTCTGTTCCGCTGCCGGAGGGAGAGAGGAAGTGTGGGCTGCACAGACATGGCGGTTTCGGTGGGGCGCTAGTTGGCTGGCTGTGTGACGCGAGAGTCAGAGTGGGATGTTGCAGGACCGTGAGCAGTCGCTGCGACAGGCCAGAAGGAAGGGCTGGACCGTGGGAGAAGCCCGCCCACCCCGGAACCAAGATTTCTGCCTGATGCTGGAAAGTCTTTCTTAGCTGTTTACACATAAATCCAGCAGGTGGCACTAAATATTTTTGAGAAAGTTTTTTTTTCTCTTAAATTCCTGATTTGAAAGCTGTGTTTAATTTCTGACATTTTCTTTTAATGTAAATATTATCAAATTTCATTGTAAATGCCTTTAGCAATGTTGCAGTATCCAGTTCATTCACACGCATTCCCTGACTTGCTCTTTTTTTTTTTTTTTTTTGAGACAGGGTCTTGCTTTGTAGTTCAGGCTAGCTCTGAGCTCACTGTGTAGCCCAGGCAAGCCTCGAACTCAGCAATCCTGCTGTCTCTGCCTCCTGAGTGCTGGGATTACAGGCGTGAACTACCACGCCCAGCAGACTTGCTCAGTTTTTGAGCTGTCCTCGTTACATGCGGTCAGATTTATTCTATCTTGGATCCTAGAGCCCGCTTCTACTACGTCATACAGAAATGTGAGGAAGAGTTTAAGTACCCCTTGTGTGTCATCTGTCCCTTTCTGCTGGGCCAGGGCGGCAGCAAGGAGGAAGCCTGGTCTCTGAGAGACTTGTACCTGGTTCTAAATCCGTCCTGGCTCAGCTCAGCTCAGATTGGTGAAGAGCAGGGCAAGGGTTTTCTGCCTGTGACTGCTCTCACTTAATTCCCCAGGCCCTCGAGGAAAAGGCTGGTGTTTCCTTCCTGTCTGAATACAGGAGGATGTGACAGCAGCTGCTGTGCTTCTCAGTCTTTGTCTACTCATTGTCTGCAGGATGTACAAAGTGGAAGTAGACACAGGGGGGAGCTGGTGAGCCGTCTGTACAAAGTCCCAGGCCTGAGCTGGAAGTAAGATTCCTGCCGTACTTTCTGGGCTGCGGGCCCTGTTGGCAGAAAGCACGCCTTAGTGAAAGGCGTGAGCTAGGGGAGAGGAAAAGGCCTCCGTGTATTGTGAAATGGAACACAAAGATGCCGCCTGTCCATCGAAGCACAGGACAGCATCCAGGGGCCCTGCAGATGAGGTGGGCCGCCTTGGGCCTCAGCAGTTAAGAGTGAATGTTGCAGAGCCTCGGGGCTCTACGCCTGGAGTACTCTCAGCCCTCTCAGGAGGAGGGTTGCAAGCCATGACCTACAGCATCACTAACATTTTTTCCCTTGCTTTGTTCCCTAACATAAAAGTTTACAAAGAAAAATAATTTTCATTAAAAGTAGGGTTTATATAAATGAGAGCTCTGTTGTGAATGCAACCACAAAACAGCAGAGATAGATAAAAAAAAAAAAA
>PVIC010035250.1:0-19147 GCA_004025085.1 Thryonomys swinderianus | reverse complement strand
ACAGGGTCTCACTTTGTAGTTCAGGCTGGCCCTGAGCTCACTATGTAGCCCAGGCAATCCTGGAACTCAGCAATCCTCCTGCCTCTGCCTCCTGAGTGCTGGGATGACCACACCCGGCACTGAGTGACTTTCTCTTTTGAGCTAGCTCTTCTCAGTGGAATAATTCCTCTACCCCTGCCTTAGAAAATACTCTCATCCACAGAGATGCTAGATTTAATAAGTTTACTATGTCTTTCTTTCTTATTGATTGATTGAGACAGGGCCTTACTGTCTTACTGATTGATTGAGACTGGCCCTGAGCTCACTAGGTAGCTCAGGCAAGCCTTGAACTCAGCAATCCTCCTGCCTCTGCCTCCTGAGTGCTGGGATTACAAGCATGAGCCACCATGCCCAGCACTATGTCATTTTATAAAGGAAAGTATACTTTCAAAACAAGACATGAGAAGTATGTTTAAATTCATAATGCCAGCTGAAAGAGAAAATTAACACGCATCCCTTTGGGTTGGGTTCAATCCGCAACACTACAAAAAAAAAGTAGATCTTTATTTTTTAAAATAAATACTCACATTCTCTAAAGGATATGAGACGATACCGCCTGGAGGAAGAGCCAGCTTGTCAACTCCCTTCACCAGTACCATGACGGTAGCCCTGGGCCGATGGAATAAGTTACCCACCGCAAGTCCTGGCCAAGAAAGGTCCTAATGGTAAAAAGAAGAAAGAGGAGTCCTAATGTTGGAAAGTAAAGAGCGGTGCTGAGTTATCAGCTCAGGAACCATCTTCCTAGTAACACCTGAGAGGTAGAGTTCAGAGGCTCCAGGAAAACTCACAGGGACAGAAATCTTGTGCTTAGGGCAGCATCCTTGAAGGTGCTGACTTTTGCCTTCTTCATTTTCTTAAAATTCTATACATTCAAAACAAAATCTAAGTCATCTCAAAAGTGGGGGGGAAAATGTGAGGAAGTAAATAGAACACAGGCCCTTTTGGGATTCCAGGCTGCAGAATATCCCCGTCTTTATACACCATGGGTACTTTCTTTCTCTCTTTCCTTCCTTCCTTTTTCCCTCCCTCCCTCCCTCCATCTCTTTCTCTCTTTCTGAGACAGGGTCTCGCTTTGTAGTTCAGGCTGGCCCTGAGCTCACTATGTAGCCCAGGCAAGCCTGGAATTCAGCAGTTCTCCTGCCTCTGCCTCCCGAGTGCTGGGGTGACAGCTGGGTGTGAGCCACCACACCCAGCCATGGGTATTTTCTTCCCTCTGCTGTTTTTTGTCCTTGGGCATGGCATCCCTTTCATCTTTCACATGACACTCTCTAGACTTAGTACATTATAAAATTCCTACTGAAAGTTAACACATATTAATTTACTTATAATTATTTCTGAATTTATTTTTATAGACATTTGCGTCAAATTTAAGGGGTACAACATGTGCCTACCTGCATAGACCTGGGGTTCCATCCCCAGCTCTGAAAGAAAAAAAATAAACAAAACAAACTAAAAAATGAAGTTAGGCTGGGAATTTAGCTCAGTGGTTCCAGAGCCTGCCTTGCAAGCACAAGGTCCAGAGTTCAACCCCCAGTACCCCCCAAAAAAGAAGTTTCTAAATAACTAGGTACAGATTTCGACCCTAAAAGTAAAGGACCAGTTGTGTTCACCTTGTTGCCCAAAGGGACAGTAAAGAGCTCAGGGCTTCACCCATGGGCCCAGCACCCGAACGGGTTCTCACGCAGGGGTTGGGGGCATGGAGGGGATAGAAAGTTCCTGCTGGTGACAGGTGAGCTCCGGAGACCATGTCAAAGTACCACATTTATAAAGTGGAAGGAGCTAAAGAGCAAGCCAACACAAATTGCAACCCCTCTCTTCTAGGCCCTGAGCTTCAGATCTCCTGGACCGACTGGATCAAGGGCCCCTGCTACAATCACACAAGCAGCCAGTTCTAACAGGTGACAGCTGAGTCTAGGAACCCAAGGTCAGGCTGCCAGTGACTCAGTGCACTGATCACATTATTTCCAAACTGCAGACAGGATGCACAGACATTTTATCACTCACAGCATACCCATCATCTGCACGGGAGAAAATGATATATCCTATTAATAGCAGTATGCCTACACATATATGTGTATTTACTAGGATTCAATTAAAACTAAAATATATTTTAAGTGTTTTTAAAACAAAATAGGACAATTCTCTTATACAGAAATAATTTGAATAGAAATAGTTACATAGCTAATGATTTATAATGACTTAGTTTCAGAAGCTAAGGTTGAACCAGTTATTCAAAATCTCCCCAATTACACATTGGCTTTTAAAACTTTTGTAATCTGTAAACAGACATACCTATGTTTGTTTCTTGCTTTCTTGGGCTCTTATCAGAAATTAACAAATAGACTTGTAGCCGGATGTTATGCCACATGCCTGTGATCCTAATACTTGAGAGGCTGAGGCAGAAGGATTGCTTTGAGTTTGTAGCCAGCCTGGACTAAATAGTGAATTCAAGGCCAGACTGAACTACACAGCGAGACCTTGTATAAAAGAAAAAACAAACAAGAAACAAGTATCTCCAAACATTTTATAAAAAAATATACACATACTTCTTTCACAGAGAAGCCCATGGACAAGGCTGCCACATCTGGGATTCGCTCTCCTGGTATAGGCCAGTTTCCATTTCGGAAGACAACAGACCCTGGTGATCTTAATATACTAAACTCATTCCCTAAAACACCTGAGAAGAAAACACATTATTAGTAAATCAATTATTAGCTTAATTCTTTTGCATTCACCTTGAAGATTTTGAAATACAATATACTTCCCCATTCTCCACTGTCTTAGCATTACTAAATTATGATCAAACAAAATGCTGAAATCTAAACATCAATACATTGGGTGGTTGGGGATTGAGTATCATCTAAAAGTATGACGTGTAGGATTTAAAAGTGAAGGATAAAAATCAGCTGGGTATGGTGGTGCACACCTGTCATCTCAGCACTCAAGAGGCTGAGGCAGGAGAAATGCTGTGAGGTCGAGGCAGCCTAAACTACACAGTAAGACCCTATCTCAAGAAGCAATAAGGACATAAGGACACACACTACCAGCTACTTTCCCAGCATTACAACTAATTCTTTTTCAAAGTACCACTCTAAGAATTTAAGTCTACACTTTCTGTGGGAATAAAGATGCAACTATGAAATAGGGTTTTTCTAATGATCTAGATGCCTTTTACAGACCAACCTTAATAGGAACACATAGCAATTTGGCAAGAATCAAAAACCAGTGGCGTTTCCCCACAATTAAAAAACAAACACCAAAAAATCCTGGCACAGACTAAAATGAAGAAATTTGGAATTTCTAAATTATTTCTTCCATCAACCCTCTCTACAAAATGCAAATTCATAAAGTTCCTAATATTTTACCATAGGACTTTAGTATCTTAGGCTAGGTCACAGCTTTCCTTACACTGCACAAGCAAACCTAGTAAAATGAGGATTGTTAAACAAGTGTGTGTGTGTGTGTGTGTGTGTGTGTGTGTGTGAGTGACACCAGTTGGAATATAAAATAATTCAGATTTCAGAAACAAAGTCCAAGAAATAGCATTTTCAGCTGACACACTGGAAGGATAAGGAAACATACTCTATAGTGATTAAGTCAAGAAGCCTAAGAGTATAATGCCTGGGATTAAGGAGCCAGATATGGTAGCACATACTTGTAATCCCAGAGCTCAGAAGGCTGAGGCAGGAGGGTCATCATGTAGCCAGCCTGGGCTACATGGCGAGACCCTATCTCCAAAAAACCAAAACCAAAACAAAATAGATAGCTAGAGGAACTCTTTTATAAATTCTCCCAGACTAAGGATAAGGTCCTGGGCTTCCTTCACCCCCTGGTATTAATCCAGTGATGTCCAGTAATCCAGGGATGAGAAGCTACTGGAAGCTCTGGGCTCCTTTGAAAAGACTAGCTCTAAGTCCAGAACAAATCTTGGGCATTCCTGGTATGGGAAAATGAGAGTGTAGGAAAACATCAGTGTTGTTCCTTTCACCCAAGAAAGTACCCTTTTACAGGCTATGGGGACAAAGTTGGAAGCAACAGTAAATGTTTTGGTATTGCAGTATTGACAGTAAATAAAAGCCCTCAGGATGGTGCTAATACAACCTGACAAAGTTATGAGTTTCAATTCAGCACAGCCACCAGAGCAAGAATTTCTAAAGTGTTTCAGTGGAGGCAGACGACAAAATTACGCTGGAAGGGGTGTATGCAGCTGACAGACGCCTTGGTTCACTAAGGCAGTGATATTGCAAACTCTAGAACACACACTCTTAAGGAACTCCACTTGGAGCTGAAGATGTTTTTGTTTCAGATGTGGCTCTCTGCTCACCTGCCCAGCAAAGCTACAGCATGTAACTCTGCCTCACCTTTGCAGGTAGTCAACACCCCCAAGCCCACACGGCTCCTTCAGGCGCCCAGCGCCTGTGTGGAGGAAGGTCACCTCTTCTGCTCACGGCAGGCATCACGTCTGAGACATCCAGTAGAAAGTCGCCTGTCTACTTGAGCGCTACCAGCGACCTGGGACACCACCTCACTTTACAAACACTGCTGGAAGGGAGCTCCACTGTCCCAACATTCCACTCCTGTGGGAAGTTTTCCCTCACAGTGAACAGAAATGGGCTTCCTCACATGCATCTTTCTATGCTAGCACACCTCCACTCAGCCCCGCCACATAGCCTTGGCCTGGCTTCACAGACATCAACTTCTCCTCTCCTGTAACAAATATATCTGCTCCAACAAAGTATCTGCTCCAACAAATGTATCTGTATAAGCTCCGACCTGCAGCTCCTCTCCAGACACAGGGCAGGGAAGCTTCCCCTCATCCTATGCTAATCCTCTGTTTAGCTTTTTAGAAACCTGTATTCACTCACCTATGAAATTATTCCTTCAGTGCTTAAACCACTGCAACAGACAACATACCAGAGATAAGTGCTTTATGCTGGTGAGCACAGGAAGCTGTCCCTGAGGAATAGAAGCTCCATGCTGGCAGGCATTTCCAGGGTGTTTTTTTTTTTTGAGATAGGTCTCACTGTGTGTATTTCAGCCTGGCCTTGAACTCGTGGCAATCCTCCTGCCTCAGCCTCCTGAAGTCAGGAATTACAGAGTATCTTGTTCACATGCTACCTGCAAGGCTGAGGTCAGTGCCTGATACTCTGGTGCTCAATAAACACATACTGAGTTAGTGAAGTCACACCTCCAACTAGCAATTATCCTCTCTCAATAGGTTCTTTTACTTCAGCACAAAAACATGTTCAGGACACTGTTATTCTACAATTAAGACTACATATGCTTCTAATCCCAGCACTCAGCAGGCTGAGGGAAGAGGACTGCTACAAATTCAAGGCCAGCATAATGAGTCCAAAGTCAGCCTGAACTACAGTGAGACTTTGTCTCAAAAAACATAAAATAAATGAATAAAATTAGGACCACAAGAGAAAGAAAAGAACTCCTGTGGTCCTGTCAGTTGCTACCAGCCCCTGTGTACATTTAGAGGAAAAATACTGCTACAAACATCAAAACTACACTGATGGCTCTCAGATTTTTACTTCTAGCCTGTATCTCCCTCAAGCCTTAGATCTATGCACTCAACAACCTGCTGATACTTTCTTCTAAGTTCCAGAAGCCCTTCAAACTCAACAGGTACAAAACTGGGATCAGCATCATTCCACATGCTTCTGCTGTGTTTGTTGTGCCCAAAGATGATGCCACCTCCTCTCCAGCTGTTCCACTCTGCCTCTAAATCCTTCTGCAGCACTACAGCTCATTAACCAACTGAATTATCTTATCTCCTGAGTCCCTGTCCGGGTCCCTCACTAGGTTTACTAGGGCTAGTGGCTTTCAGACGGTCACACCACGCTCTGATCCTGTTTTCACGAACAGAACTGAAACACATATCCACTCGGTCACCCTTCTGCCTCCCTTTATTCGCCACCCAGAGCCTTGCAGGCAAACTGAATCTGAAAACCTCAGGCACCACACCAACCCAGTTTCTGGGATCTCTCCAACTTAGTCCCTAACGGTCTGGCCCCAACGAACCACTCTCATCTCAGGGTGCTCCCCCATGCTGTGCTGTTCAGTCTAAAACGCGATTTTCTTTCCACACTGACCTTCCACATATTTGCCCTGTGAGACACCACCCTGGGGGGAAAATTCCCTTAGCACAAGTTTCCTATCGGAGAACACCACTGTACTATGCTATGATCACCTATGAAAAGTGAATAGAATCAATCAATTCAAAACTTTTGTCCTTCTGGGTATCAGTAACCTCCTCACATTCCATGAGGGCTTTCCTTGCCAAGCTAAATACGTGATTTTTTTCAAGACTCCTCAGGGTACGGTATACATAACTCTGGTTCCCACTTTTCTCTCTAGTTCAGTAACACTGCTATAGAGAAGTCAGACATCTTAAAGATGGTTTCCATTAAATCACCCTTAGTCACTGTGGAAAATAATTTAACCTTATCTGACAAGACCCAACAATGCAGAAGCTCAGGTTCCTGGTCCACATGAAACAAATCATTCCAGTAAGGCAAGAATGTTCAACTCCTATAAAGAGAAAAATAATTTTATCTCAAACCAAAACCTAAACCTCACCAAATCAAAATAATATCATTTGATCATGGAATATCAACAGATGTTCACTTAAAACACATCATTAAAGGGAAGTTTTTAAATTCAAGAACTAAATTAAAATAAAAAATTCCAAGGTAGCTTGCTAGATCAGAATGGACCATTCCAGGGCCAGCAACAGAAAGGAAAGAACCCTAAAACTTTGGTAGCAAAGTTTAATTGCCATCAACACAAAACACACTGGGCACTCCCGGGGACGGAGAAGGACTATGGATTTCAGGAGCACCTGAGATCCACACCTCGTGGAGAATTAATTCACCTCCCACAACCTAAGACAGGCCTCCCAGTAGTTTTAAACTGACCACTGGGATAGGCGCCCCCATTCCTTCAAGCTGATCTCAACCTGGCCTCTTTTCCCTACAGTCTGCACCCCCAGTCTCAGCCCTCAGCATTTCCACATTCTCACCCACCACCAGCAGCACATTCTCTGTACCTCGAGGCGGAGTATGGAAAAGGCCGACTCTCAATTTTAATCTAGCTTTACTACTTACTACCTGTGTGGTGTTGGGCAATAGATTTAGGCATGATCACTATTTAAAAAACGAAGACGCGGCCCTCTTTTGAAGACCGCTGTAAAGCGAAATGCACTGTTCACATGACACAATGAGAGACCACATGTGAGCCGACTTCGACTCCTCGGCTCAAAATCCACTCCAAAAGCTACCCTTTATTTATATGACATGTGACCCTAAGGACGTAGCTCATACCCTAGTTTCTAAATTCTTAAAACCAGGAACTGCGACCAGCTATGGAGATGGTGGATATTCATTCACCTGAAAAAAAATAGTCATATAAAATAACGACTCCATCAACGAGTTTTCACCCGTCTATTGACCCCAACCATTAGAAGCAACACATATGAACGCAGGCGCCAGCCAGCAAGCAAGCACAGGCAGCGGTCACGGCGGCTGACTAGGCGGCTGCGGTCCAACAGTAGATTGAGAAACGCACCCAACCCTCCACGGGCCTCCCGAGCCGGAAAGGAAGCCCGGTCGACCGGAGGACCGCGCGTCACCCTCAGAGAGGCGGAGGTCAGTTCAGGAGGCCCCACTCAGCCCCGCCCTGGCTTGGAGGCCAGAGAGGGCGCTCTGGCACCAGGGGATCCTGCTAAGAGCCCGGGAGGAGGCTGAGCGGAGGCCACCCCCGGCCGGCCGGCCGGCCGCCTGCACCGAGGCATCCACCCCGCTGCCACGAACCGCCCACCACCCGAGAGCCCCGCAACCCAGCGGCGCAGGACTTCCCCGGGGCGCGCCCCGCCCGCCCTAGCTTCTCACCCGCCACCACCAAGGACAGCAGCACGACGAGTACAGCCATGGTACCGCGGCAGCTGCAGCGCGGCAGGACGACACTGAGAAAACCGGCGAGACCCAAACGACCGCCGCAGCGATCAGATGACGCAGTCGGCAGGTTCTGACTCCCTGAGCCCGCCCCTTCGCCGCACCGCCTAGGTCGTCTCGCTTTCTCAGCCAATCGGCGGCTACGCCCAGGCTACTTAAGGGACGTAGCCTGGCCTTTGGGGCGGTGATTGATGCGATGCCCTACCAATGCTAGCCAGCGACGGGAGAGCCGGGCGGTCCCGGTCCAAGGAGAAGGGTCACGAGATGAAGGGTAGGATGGGGGATCTGTGACTGGATCCGCGGGGCCGTCCTGACAGCCCGCGGGGTGAGGCTTCCTCCTGCGTGCGGACCTTTGGTCCAGTCTCCCGTGTCGATTTCCAACGGGGGTGTCTGCCTGTCCTGGCCGAGAGCCTCTGCCCCGTCGCCAACTGTGAAAGCTGTGGGGCTGGTTCAGGTTCTGCTGGAACTTGAACACAGGTGTGGAGCGCCGTGGGGAAGGAGCTAGGTCTTCGAGGAGCCTCTGCCCTCCAGTTCGTGGTGCCAGCTAAAATACAACACTCGCAGTTAGATTTGGATTTCGGATAAACATTGTGTCATTTTCAGTGTATCGCGAATATTTTATGGCAGTAAAGTAACTTTGTTTCTCTGAAACTCAAAACAGGGCGACCTGTAGTTTGATTTGCTAAATCTGCCGACCCTGCCCCTAAACGCTTTCCGCTCTGCAAGAAACAAGGAGACAACATGAATGACTTTATCTATTCCGTTTCCAACCTGGCTTGGTATTCTGTGAGGATGTAGGAGGGCCAGACGTGCTAATTAGACCAGGATCCTCACGTCACAGAGCCAGAAGAGGCAGCATGTGGCAACAGTGCAGACTTTGCGGTTAGAAAATGTTGCCTCAGCTGACTACTTCGAAAAACCTCAAGAGGAGACAGGAGATTGTTCCAGGTATTGGAAACTAAAGAAGGGGCTGGGCCTGGTGGCACACGCCTGTGCTTCCACCACTCGGGAAGCTGAGGCAGGAGGATCCTACATAGTGAATTCGAGGCCAGCATGGGCTACATAGTGAGTTCCAGGTCAGTCTGAACTACACAACAAGACCTTGTCTCAAAAAACAATAGTAACCAGGGCCAGAGATTTAGCACAGTGGTTCCAGCGCCTTCCTAGCAAGTAGTTCAAGGTCCCTGGTTTGATCCTGATAACCATATACAACATTACTGGGCAGGGAGACTCATGCCCACAGGCAATCAGTACTACATACCACAATGCCGGGCTCGCTATCTAAAGCCTGTAATCCCAGCACTCAGGAGGCAGAGGCAGGAGGATTGCTGAGTTCATGGCTTGCCTGGGCTACATAGTGAGCTCAGGGCCAGCCTGCATTAAAAAGCAAGACCTTGTCTCAAAAAAAAAAAAAGTAACCAAACAGATAAAACAAAAATCTCCTAAATTATGGCAAAGAGAAAGCCGCTTTAGATTGAACATTAACTGTTTAGAGTGATGAAATATGGAGGAGGGGAACACAGACCTAAAATCTTTAAATTAGGACGTATTTATTAAGGGTCTTATTGTACAGAAAACTTCATCAGGTAGGAAATGAGGAGTCACTAATGGTGGCTGAAACTCTTAACTTTCAAATTTGCAGGTTTCCAGCAGAGAATTTACAAAAATATGATTTAAAGGCATCTGAAAGGGAGTAGAGTTAGTTTCTCATTAGGAATGTGAAATTAAAACCAAAATATCTAAAGCCACTAATTTCCAAAACATGAACTTTATCATAATTGGCTTGAAGATTTTAATTTTTTCAAAGTTATTTTTAGGCATGGTGAATTCACTTCTGTGCACATCAGCGAACACTTCATTCTCTAGGTCCATCTTGCTGCATACCCTAGGACAGTTTTGAACCAGAGGCATGGAAGAGTTTATCTGCATTAACCTCACTTGGGGACATAATTGGAGCAAAATGGAGTGGAACCTTGGCAATTTTATTCAGCCTAAAGAAACAGAAAGGGGTTTTTCTGATCTTAGAAAGAGTTCTAGGGTTTTTTTTTTTTTTTTTTTTTTTTTGCGACAGGGTCTTGCGTTGTAGTCCAGGCTGGCCCTGAGCTCACTATGGTGCCCAGGCAAGCCGCCGCGAACTCAGCAATCCTCTTGTCTCTGCCTCCCAAGTGCTGGGATTACAGGCGTGAGCCACCACGCCCGGCATTGTGGTATGCGGTGTTGATTGTTGGTGGGCGTGTCTCCACGCCCAGCATTCTATGTGGTTACCGGGGATCGAACTCAGGACCTTGCATTTGCGAGGCAGGCGCCGGAACCACTGAGCTAACCCTCCGGCCCTTCATATTTCTTTTAATTTGAGAAACAACAATAATATTACAAATAGCCTGGGATGTGAAACAAGTCTCTCTCGGGCAAGAAAACCCTCATAATTTCATGATTTCTGTGGGTTTTTGTTTTTTTGTTTTGTTTTGTTTTGTTTTTTTGAGACAGAGTCTTGCTTTGTAGTTCAGGCTGGCCCTAAGCCTACTATATAGCCCAGGCAAGCCTCGAACTCACAGCAATCCTCCTGCCTCTGCCACCCGAGTGTGAGGATTACAGGCGTGAGCCACCACGCCCAGATTGTTTTGTTTTGTTTTGAGACAGACTCTCGTTTTGTAGTCCAGGCTGGCCTGAAAGATGCAGAGATCCTCCTGTCTCAGGCTCCTGAGTACTG
Organism: Thryonomys swinderianus; assembly: GCA_004025085.1. Classification (NCBI taxonomy): domain Eukaryota; kingdom Metazoa; phylum Chordata; class Mammalia; order Rodentia; family Thryonomyidae; genus Thryonomys; species Thryonomys swinderianus. Next base: position 8,437 of record PVIC010035250.1, on the reverse strand, counting down.
GGATTATAGATACACACCACCACAATGAGCCGTGAGCTCTGTATCTGTTATGGAAAGTACCATTCTTTTTTGGGCTAAGGGCAAATAGCTTGGCCTGTATGTCTCAGGCCCCTTTTCCTGTGAGGTCTCAGAGAAGCACAGCTGTTCCTTACAGTCTTGGAACTCAGCAAGATAATCTCTTCCAGAAGCCTTTGTGCTGCAAGGACTGAGTCTGAAGTGCAGGGACGGGCACTGGCCTGGTCACACTGAATCATCAGCAGTTCTGCCTTCCCTGTGTGGCCCTCTGATTCAGTCTTTAGTGCTCAGTAAATGTGGTAGTGTGCACTTCACTTTTCCACTGAAGCACTTCAAGGTGGATGTGTGTGTGGTAAAATAACATTTGCAGTAGCTAACTGGGTGTGGTCATTTCTTAATGTATGTGCTGGTTGACACGGTAGTATTCATTTGGTGATTACCCATATTCTTGATGTGCGTTCATTTCTCTCTTTGTGTCTCTATTTGTCATTCTCTGTCTCTCTTTTTCTCTCATCTCTCTGTGTGTCTGTCTCTCTCTCTGTCTCTCCCTGAGACAATATCTCACTGTGTAGTTCAGATTGGCACTGAACTCACTATGTATCCCAGGCTGCCTCGAACTTGCAGTGATCCTCCTGCTTCCACCTCCTGAGTGATGGGATTATAGGTGTGCGCCACCACGCTTGGCTTATTTGTTCATTTCTCTGTTATATTTCATGATGGAAAGAGTTAAACATCTTTGCTCCTTAGACTCTTGAGAAGGCACAGTTCTCTTTGTTTTGCTAGGAATTATTTGTATGTGGTTTTAATTTATGTTTGGAGAATCTTAGGTTTACAAAACATGCCTTCGGTGAGTGTGGAAGTCTCCAAAGAAAGGGCAGTGTTATGGTTGTCATGCTAAGGACTGTCTTCCAAGATACATTAGAGATGGTATCTACCATGGGGTTCACACCTGAGTGGAAGTAGTGCCTAGCTTCTGGTCAGGAAGCCCAGTTCTTTCAGTGCCCCACAGTGAGTCCATGTGACCCCAAAGCAATAAACTTCTAAGATCTTAGTATTAGGAGCAGCAGTTTTTGATTTACAGTGAGATGGGGAAGAATGTGCTAGTCTGCATATGCTTGTCAATTTGCATGTTCATACATGTGACGTGAGGCTGCTGCATATACAATGTCAACTTGGTGAGCACTGGATTGGAGCAAATACTTAGTGTGCGAGGGTGTGTTATACCATTTCCACAGCTACGACAGCCCCTGGGCAGGTTTGGATGTCTGTGTTAGTCTGTCAAGACACTGTCACAAGCCGTCCTTGGGAGTGATTCCATGGGCTGCACCTTGCCATTCCTAAGAGTTTCTTGCTTCCTCTAGTGGCCCCTACAGCCTGATCTCTACTGTGGGAGCCACCACCTGTGCTGATAGAAACAGGTAATCAGTCACATGACCCAGCCTGGGCCAATGGCTTCTCTATCCCAGACAGTGGCATTGAGGTCAAAAGATGCCAGTGATTCCCTCACACACTGTGAAAAGGGAGACCCGATAGTTACATACTCAGAGGGGAGAAAAACTGAGCTGCCGGAAGAGAAACGTGAAGTTAACACCCAGAGACAGACAGGAAAGACCAGCAGTGTCTGTAGTTCCTATCAGCTTTGAAATTCCCGGTTCTCATCCCTGGGAAGACTCAGCTATGTCCCTTGATTTAAAAATATGTGTGGTGCCCAAGAATTCATATACTTTAAAGTTCTACTTTGTAAAAAAAAAAAATTACCCTAATTATCGTATAATATAAATAATAAAAATTTTACCATCTTTACCGTTTGAAGTACAGTTCAGTGGCATTAAGTACATTTGAATTGTGAGGCAGCTATCATCACCGTCCATCTCCGGTGCCCTTTCACCTTGCAAACCTGAAACTCTGTACCCTCTAAGCAATAGGCTTCCACTTTCCCATCCCCCAGCCCCTGGCAACTGATGGAGACCACCCTGAGCGAGCTGCAAATTTAAATCGGCTTTTCGTATTAAAAGCCCACGTCTGCCTGTTAGCCCACAATGGCTCACCTGAAGAGCCCGCAGTTGGTATGAGGGAAAGGAACAACTCCCCCTGCCAGTGCTCACAGAGAGGTCTCCATAACCTGTGACGCCGTGACGTCTTGGATGGCAAGACCATTGCAGCTAAGGGCAACATGACTCATGCACAACATTTCCACAGAAGCGAAACTCTAAGGGCAAACCAAATTTCCTATTCTTCAGCGATCTGCTCCTGCTAGAATATCTTGCTCCCTTATTGCCAGGACTCTGCTCGCGTTAGTGCTCTCCACCCCACTGTTCCCTGCACCGCCCTTCAGCCCTTCCAGAAGCTGCGTGTTCAACAAATAGTGAGAAGCTCCAGGAGATGGCGTCTCAGCCCAGTAAGAACTCTCACCTTCCCGGGCCCCTTTATGCAGTGGGGAGTCTGTCTTGCCTTTTGTCATCCTGCTGTTGTGCCCTTGGTCAGGTGGTTGGGGATCTGATCAGCCCCACGAGGCAACTATTATTCTTTCTGTCTCTATCAATGTGACTACTTAGGATACCTATGTAACTGGACTCGTAGTATTGCCTTTTGTGACTAGCTTATTTTACTTAGTACAGTGTCCTCAAGGCTCATGTACGTTTGTAGCACACATCAGAACTGCTTTCCTTTTCAAGGCCAAACAGCATTCTATTGTATGTATAGACCACACTTTAGCCATTCATCTGTTGGTGGACAGATGAATAATAATACTTCTAATAATGCTGCTATAAACATGGTGTATAAACATGTCTCCAAAGTTTTCTTTTCAGTTCTTTGGGGTACCTACTCAGAAGTGGGGCTGCTGGATCACACGAGAATGTGGTGGGCTTGAGTCACCACACCCAGCATTGTATGTGGTTACCAGGGATCTAACTCAGGCCCTTGCACTTGCAAGGCAGGCACTGGAACCACTGAGCTAAATCTCCAGCCCATCTATTTTTAATTTTTAAAGAAATTACCACAAGGGCTGGGGGAATAGCTCAGTGACACAGTGCCTGTTGAGCACAAGGCTCTGAGTTCCAGTCCCAGGACCAAAAAAAATTAAACTAACAGAATGATTTTCGCCAGGTGTGGTAGTGTATGCCTGTAATCCCAGCACTCAGGAGGCTGAGCCAGGAGGATTGTTATAAGTTCAAGGCCAGCCTGAACTTTATAGTGAGACCCTGCCTCAAAAAAAAAAAATTGCCACAGTTATCCCCTTTTACAATCCCATCAACAGACCTCAAGTGTTAACAATTTCTTCACATCCTAACCAACGCTTACTGCTTTCTTTTTTTTTTTTTAATAGTAGCCATCCTAATTAGCATGCAGCCAGCCTCTTTTGCAACAGCTGGTTTGACTGTAACAGCTGGCTTGTAACCACAAAAGCCGACTAAAACAAGCACATTCTAGGGCTGGGATGCAGCTCAGTGGTGGAGCGCTTGAAGACCTTGGGTTTGTTCCTTAGCACCAAAAACAAGCATGTCTTCTCTGTATATTGCTTAGAGACTTGTATTTCTTTCTCTTAGGACCATTATGACATACTTCTGCTGGCAAGTAGATGCCTTCTGGCTAATTCGTCCTTTTTCTGAGGTCTCCTGTCACTTTTGATCTAACAATAGCAAAAGCATGATCCCTCAAAAGGCTCTCAGTGTCTTGAAGGATCTGTGGCTGTTGTCTTCTCTAAGATGTGTCATATATGTAGATACACGCTTAGAAGATATGCCGGAAACTCAGTATCCATTTCCATCCTCTCTTATGATTCCACATCTATCTTAGGGGCTGGAAAGCTAAAAACTATATTACACAGACTCTTGCACTAGAATTCTCCAGATGGAATTTGGATGCCACTGAGGAGGTTGCATGTGTGGTGTTTTGGAAAGTGTGAATAACACAGACACCATGTCCCTGCTGCTCTGGTACTGGCAGGCAGGGTCAGACGCGAGCACACGTTTGAGGGAGAGAAGACTCCACCTCTGTGTGTTCAGCTCCAACCTTCATGTTGGGATTAGAGATGGTGCTAGCAAAATGGTTGCTGGATAGCAGTGAAAGCTGTGTGCTTTGAACCCAGTAGCCCAGAGACAGTGACCTCTGGCCCCAGAACCCTGCCAGTGATTCAGTAAGCACCTTAAAATTCTTCAGTATGGAATCCTTCTACTTGAATTCTCTCTCTCCCTCTCTCTTTCCCTCTCCCTCCCTCTCCCTCCCTCTCCCTCTCCCTCTGTCTCTCTCTCTCTCTTAAATGCTGACTACAGTAGAGGGAAATCTTCTTTGCAAGTGTCAGTGGGAACCTAGTTTGTGAAACATATTTGACATCTGTAATCCTAGCACTGGGGAGCCTGAGGCAGGGGAATCACAAGTTCAAGGCCAGTCTGGACTATGTAGTATATCTTGTCTTCAAAATCCAAGAAAAAAAGGGTGGGGGCCAGGCATGGTGGCTCATGCCTGTAATCCCAGCACTCGGGAGGCAGAGACAGGAGGATTGCTGAGTTCGAGGCTTGCCTGGGCTACATAGTGAGCTCAGGGCCAGCCTGAACTGCAAAGCGAGACCCTGTCTCAAAAAAAAAAAAAAAAAGGAAAAAAAAAAGGGTGGGGAAGGAAAGAAAAGGTAGAGTATTTCCATTTTGTACCTGGTAGGTGAGCTTATTTAAGCTCACATGAATAGAAACCATTGTTACTTTGTACATTCACCCATTCATTCATTCCTTTATCCAACTTTGTGTGCTTACAATGTACTCTGTGAACACTGGGCTGTGATAACTTGGCACTGGGTCTTAGGGAAATAAGCTGAGAGTTTATGTCCCACTTGAAGGAGGAAAGAGAAATGAGCTCATTTCCACCTGTGCAGCTCCAAGTTAACAGGGACTAGTTTTTGTAGAGTATATTGTTAGCACATAGCATTAGAGAAACAAATGAATGAACCAACAAATAATTATTTACATTCATATGTATAAAATAGAGAAAATCTTTTTTTTTTTCGTGTTTTGAGGTAGGGTCTCGCTGTGTAATTCAGGCTGCCTTTGAATTTGTGGTGATCCTCCTGCCTCAGCCTCCTAAGTGCTGGGATTATAGGCCTGTGCCACAGTGCCTGACTGAAATGAAGGCGATCTTATGAGAATGAAGTGTTTTGAGTTTCTATTGCTATAACAAGATGCCCTGTGGGAAGTAGACCCTGCTGGAGGAGACTCTTTTCAGGCCTGGAGATCTGCATTGGGTGCTGCACCAACTAGCAGTTGCGAGTTCTGCACTCTACCAAACAGTGCTGCCCAGCTCCCAAGATGCTCTGCGACCTCTGGATCACTGCATTGGGATGCCTGACTGGGAAGGTAAACAACCTCTGACTTGGTCCCCTGACCACTGTTCCTCAAGTTGGCAACATGTTGTTTTCCTTCCTGTTCCTGTGTAGGTTAGGACCAAATTCTAATAGAGTTAATTAAGTGTGTGATAGTTGACATCCTTCTCCTGTTTGTGTGCTGATTTCCCGAATGCTTTGTTCCTGTTTTTCTTCCCCTATAAGATAATATTTAACCATTTTTGAGGCCATGTTGGCCCTCTGAAAAAGTCTAAATACAACCTGCTCAATAAACGGGTGCCTGCTCAGTATTGACTGAGAGGTCCCCCCCCCCCAGCCCATTTTCCTGTCTTCTTTTTTTTTTTTTTTTTTGAGACAGGGTTTTGCTTTTGTAGTTCAGACTGGCCCTGAGCTCACTATGTAGCCCAGGCAAGCCTTGAACTCAGCAATCCTCCTGCCTCTGCCTCCCGAGTGCTGGGATGACAGGTGTGAGCCACCACGCCCGGCTTTTTCTCTTTTCTTAATCCACACCCCTCAACTTCATTACCCCGCTGTTTTGTCAGGCTGGCTCTGGCAATGACCCAAATGAGTAATTATGAAGAAAGATTTGTTGAGGTCACTATTCTGGAGGCTGAAAGTCCCAGACTGAGCAGCTCCATCCCCTCAGCCTCTGGTGTGGGTGTCAGGGAGGACAGTATCACAAGGGCAGGAGATACACGCAAGAGAAGCCATGTGGCAAGATGGGAAGCCAGAGAGATTCTGGGGCTGGGCTTGCTCTTTCATAACAGCTCCCTTTCCTAGGAGCTTACCAGGGTACCAAGAAAGCCACATCAATCCCTTCAAAGGGTTGCAACCCCACAACCTAGCCCCCCTCCACTAAGCCTCGCCTCTGGAAGACCCTGCCACCACCACCACCAGGGCACTGGGGGCTGATCTTCCGTTCCATGAACCTTTGGCACACAAACTGTATCTGAAGCACAGAGCAGAGGGATCGCAGTAAGTTCCATTTCTAGATAACTACAGAAGCAAGGGCAGGGCAAGGCCACGGCTCCCGAGTCTCTTCAGGACAGTCTCTGGAGCCCACACGCGCTGCTCAGAAGGTTTCACCACCCAAGGGAGACCCTCTCCTCTACCCCTCCCCACTGCCAGCAGCTCCCTTCTGCCCTCCCATTCTGCTTTCTTCTGCCCACAGCCTGAGTTCCTTTCCTCATAGCTCTTTTCCTGGGAGCACCCCATGGCCACCTGCCTTCCCTGCCACTGATGGGCTGCTGACATCACTATGGAAACACCTGCCCCTGGGGTCAGCTTTCACTGTGTCCTCATTGACTATCTTTCTCCTCCCTGCTCACTGCTGCTTCCCTTCCTCCTCACTCTTCAGCCCCTCCTCCTTTTTCAGAAGAGCACATTCTTAGCACCAGCCCTCTAGCTGTTGGACATCTGCTGACCGGAAATGGAAGAGTCTAGGCCAGGGAGTATGAACTGGTCATTATTAATCCATTACCATTATCAGGAAGCTGACTGTGCTCTCTCATCACTTCTGGCAGTGACTTCCCCCTCTTTATGAACGGCATCGTTTCTCAATGAAACATCTCCAGTCTCCAGCTGGCCCTTGGGAGGTCACACCAGGAACCCTACTGCCAGTAGCCTGCAGGGATGCCTTGCACTGACTTCTGTCAGTCAAGAGGGTGCAGAGTGCAGCATGGCCACCTGGCTTTGCTCTGTCGCTGTCCTCACATACATTTCCTCTGCATAGTTCCTGACTTCCTGTGAGAACTGGAGGTGCAGTACGTGGGAAAGAAGGGCAGATCAACCTCAGGCTCTGCCCTCCAGGGGCTCACAGTCTGCCTTAGGTTGGTTTACGCTCTCTTCTTCATCCACTGCACAGTGTCTCTCAGAGGTTTGAATGAAATTTTGTTTTAGGATAGTTTTAAACTGAAAGAAGTTGCAAAGATAGTGTGGCATGTTTCCATGTGCATTGACTTCACCTGACATTGTCATCTTACACTAGTATGGTATGTTTGTCACCAGCTAATGAGTCAGTCTTAACACATGATCTGAAACCCATGCTTTAATCTTTCCTCAGCTTTTGCCTGAATCAGCTGGAGTTTGGATTCATCCCTTCCATCCTTTATGGATTTGCCTTGGCTTGATGCTCTGGGCCGACACGCCCTCCCCTCCTCCACTCCTTCCTGTCCCCAAGCAAGTCCAGCAGCACCTGGTTTCAAGCCTGCAGGACCCATGGCCTGCAGTGACTCTGGGGTCTGGAACTGCTTTCTGAGGCCACTTTCTCCCCTCTTGTATTCATGTTAAGTCCAGGTCTATCAAAGCTCCCCAGACTGGACCAACCTATACACACATAGTTTAGTCAGCATAATTTGGTTCCAAGTGACCCATTTGATTACCTAAGTCCTCCCCCCACCTTGGTGTGGAAACTGAACCCAGCAACTTCACACTGAGCTACGTCCCCAGTCCTTTTGGATTTTGAGATTAGGTCTTACCAAGTCGCTTAAATTGCTCAGGCTGGATTTGAACTTGTGATCCTTCTGCCTCAGCTTGCCAGCCATCACAGCCAACACCACAAGACATTTTACTGGCAGGATCCAAGTGTGTCTAATAACAGATAAAGAGCTACCAAGTTAAGGATTCTGTTATTCAACTGTCCAGTCACCTTGGGCAAGTTGACTTCACCTGACAGCACTCTCCCCCCTCATCTGTAAGGTGGGGCTGGCGGGGTATCTAGCCCATGGGTCGTGTGAGGATGAAGCCAGGTGACATGGGGAGAGCACCAAGTGCTTGGCTATGAGCCAAGGTCATCTTTAGCTATACGGTGATTATTATGATTGTTGTCATCATCATCATCATCCTCAGGGGATCTCAAGGACGAGCCAAGGAGGAGGAAGTATATTAAGAATAAAATAGGAGGGCCAGAGGGTTAGCTCAGTGGTTCCGGCACCTGCCTCGCAAGCGCAAGGTCCTGAGTTCGATCCCCGGTAACCACATACAATGCTGGGCATGGAGACTCACGCCCACCAGCTCTCAACCACCAATCAGAACCACATACCACAGTGCCTGGTGTGGTGGCTCACGCCTGTCATCCCAGCACTCAGGAGG
>PVIC010035249.1:0-19136 GCA_004025085.1 Thryonomys swinderianus | reverse complement strand
GATAATCTCCACAATGGTTGTACAAGTCTACAATCTCACCAGCAGTGGAGAAGGGTTCCTTTTTCCTCACAGCCTTGCCAGTATTTATTGCTGGTTGATTTTGCAATAGCAGCCATTCTTTGTGGAGTGAGATGAAATTTCAGTGTTGTTTTCATCTGTGTCTCTCAAATGATCAGTGATGGTGAACATTTCTTCATAGGCTTCTTGGCTTCTTTGACTTCTTCCTCTGAGAAGTATCTCTTCATTTCAGATGACCTTTTATTTATTTATTTATTTATTTTGAGACAGGGTCTTGCTTTGTAGTTCAGGCTGGCTCTGAGCTCACCATGTAGCTCAGGCAAGCCTCGAACTCAGCAATCCTCCTGCCTCTGCCTCCCAACTACTGGGATTACAGGTGTGAGCCACCATGCCTGGCACCAGATGACCATTTTTGAATTGAGTTTTTAAACTTGGGGGGACTGATTTAAGTTCTTCATGTAGTCTAGATAGTAGCCCTTTGTAAGCAGACTATTTTTTTAAATGACGCTCTGAAGTCATGCACTTAAATATAATTGATGAATTTAGGCACATTGCAGTTATTTGTGAGAACTCTAATTGTCCTGTATTTGAGGATAATACCTTTGATTAAATTGGTATTGACTTCCATGCATCAAATAGTTGTTATTTTGAATGCTTTGGATAATATTCAATATGCTCAAAAGTCCTCATAGTAGTAGCCTTTCACACATAAGAGAAGGGATTTCTTTTGTGGGGGCAGTACTGAGGTATCGAACTCAGGGCCCTTGGGCTCCCAACATAGGTGCGGAACCACTTGAGCTAAATTCTTGGCCCACCTTACACACATAAGAGGGTTGAGGTACAAAACATTTAAGTATGTGCCAAAGTTTCCTCAGCCCAGAAAGACAAAGCTACAGTAGATATCAGGGCTGCCCTTCTGTTTGAACATATGCACTTCAGGGTGCATATATAGTGGCAATAATTTACTGATCAAGTCTTTACATTTTTATTCCTCTAGTAAAACATTGATGTGAGTTATTAAATCCGTCTATCTCCCCATTTTATTGGTAAAAAGGAGACTCAGAATGTAAATGACTAATTCACTTATGTGTAACAGAATCCTGGTCGACATGTGAAAGCCTGTATATGTTATTTTTTTCATGATGTGTACATAAATATCTATGATAAAATTTAATCTGTAAATTAACATAAGAGAGTAAGAATGTTAACTAATAATAAAATATAACAAAGTTCACTGCAGCAACAGTTATATGACTGTCCTCTCTCTCTGTACCTCCTCTCTCTCTCTCTCTCTCTTGCTCCTCTATAATTGCTTTGTAGTTATCCTTCTTGTGATTCTGTGAGATACTTCAATGCATGTACCATGAGATTGCTCAAGGTAAATGACACAGCAAATGTGGTAAAATACTGACAAACTACATACAAGTTGGACATGAGTACTGACAGTCACTGTGCAAACCGCAGTGGCTCCTCTGACTTTTGGGCAGTCACCACTTACAATGTGGAAACACCGGACTTTGCAGGGATTTGCATCTTGCACAAGAGGCAGTCACGAAGTGTGAGAATTCTTTGCACTAATCAGAATGTCATGAAACTGAAAATACATGAATTGTTTATCCTGAATTTTCCATTTAGGTAACTTTAATCACGGAAAGTGAAACCACAGACAAACGTGAACTACAGTGTGTGCTCTGTAAGGAATAAAACCCAAATGTAGACTTGACCCCATAGCATTGTGCTTTCCAGATGGTAATAATCATCAGAGTAAATGGGAAAATTGATATTGTCCCCACAGTATGAGGGCCCAGACCACGTGCAGGTCATGAATATATTTATCTCTTTCCAAATAGAGGCAGCTGAGTATATATCTATATCCGTATCTTTTACATATATCTAAGTTTTAGGAGGAAAAGTAAGTTCAGATTTTCAGTATAACAGTGCATGAGAAAGTGGATTTCTAAAGATCAGATTAGAAATTTTCCTAAAAGGGAGACAAATGAAGCTGTGGGAGACAAATGTTTAACTATTATTTTTCTACAAAGTTCCTTCATACTGAGGTGGACAGCCCCTAAGATAGTGCTTCTAGTATCACTTTGCATTTTCTAAAAATGGATACACATGCACACACGTATGTGTACGTACACATTCATTGAACTCTTCTCCTTTCTGTCCTCCTCTCATGTACGTCAGCATTGGTTTTTAACTGTCACATCTACCAGAGATCATTTTGTGTCCCTGAGCTGCTAATGTCTTTTCAAAGAGGAAGGCTTTGCTGAAGAAAATATTTCAATACTGCCTTTTGCCATTGCCCATTATTTAGGGAATTTTGATGAGATCAGGAGAAAAATATGCAATTTACAAGATGTTTGGAATAGAACTGCCTCAGTAGTTGGATGTGAACGAGTTCATGGAGCCTATTTATTATACATGTGGGAGCTGGCGCTAGGAAGAGCTCAGCAAATGAGTCAGACAAGGCTGAATGGGTGGAGTAGAGCAGATGCTTAAAACAGAGTTTCTCATTAGCTACTTGAAGTAAAAGTTTCTTACTAGGTTGCTTGGTTCTAGTATTTGGATAAGACATATTACTCCCCCATTTCCTCATGGTACGGAAGTATATGTGTACCTGTCAGAGATATTTTGTTTGTTTATCTAAAGATTTAATTAAGCCTCTTAAAAAAGCAACAGCTCATAAGGCAGTTGTGATATTTCAATTTAATGCAAATCCACAGACTTAATTGCCTCAAATAGCAACATGGATGCCTGTCAACCTTCTTGAGATCTGGCGTGAGCTGTTTGATGGCAGCGCGTTTCTAGATGGGGCTGTAGGAGAATAGACTCACACCAAGTGATGGCATCGAAATGCTGTGCTTCCTAAATCCAGGAATTTGGTTTTCAAATGAAGGTGAATTAAAATTAAGAAGTAGATGAGCTGCTTGATTCCACCGTATGTTTCAAGTACAGTTCCCTTTAGAATAAAAATTACCCTCAAAAACTAAAACTAAAAGTAGCTATCCTGTATCACTGACAACGATGCTGTGTTATATAATTTGGCTAGAATTGCTCACTACTGAAAGAAAACACGTCTTTTCTCCCTCATACCCTTGAAGCAGCTGGTTCTCCTGGTCTGGCTGCTCAGGCTTGTTTCCCCTTACTACAGTGCTCCCATTGTGATACAAATGCAATAAACTGAGGATGCAGAGGAAGCAGACACACCCACAACCCTGCACAAGGTATCTTCCACTAAGAAGGCACATGGGAGGATCTTATGAGTCCAGACACAGTTTAATAATATGCAATCAAACCAACTGCACAATAGATGATCCCTTCTGTATGGTGATTGGATATTATATTGCCAACAGAAAGCAATGTTAGTGATTTGTATGTCCATGTAAAGACGTGGCTGCTGTAGACCTGTATGTGATAAAGGCATTAAAAATTATGTGTTCGGGGCCGGAGGGTTAGCTCAGTGGTTCCAGCGCCTGCCTCGCAAGCGCAAGGTCCTGAGTTTGATCCCCGGTAACCACATACAATGCTGGGCATGGAGACTCACGCCCACCAACAATCAATACCACATACCACAGTGCCAGGCGTGGAGGCTCATGCCTGTAATCCCAGCACTCGGGAGGCAGAGACAGGAGGATTGCTGAGTTCGAGGCTTGCCTGGGCTACATAGTGAGTTGAGGGCCAGCCTGAACTACAAAGTGAGACCCTGTCTCAAAAAAAAAAAAATTGTGTGTTCAATAAAAAGACTTTTCTTACATACACTATCTTCTGCTACATAGTAGGGCAGTTAGTTCATCTTTGTCTCCTGCCAGTGGTCTGCCCTTTGAAATAGTTCACCTTCCTCTGCTACTTTAGAGAATTCCACTCCTCCACTTCCCCTGGTTTCTTTCCCCTAAAAAGTCAGATTCCTAAATGCCAACTATTTGCCACATGGGCAATCCTTAGAGGAGAGTTTGGGAGATCTGCCGCTTCTCACTAGAACCCAAAGCTCCTTTTCCATACATTCCCTTTTTATACAGTTCACCTTCATGTTGCGTTCCACAGGCATCACTGTGTCTGCAAATACAGATCCACCCTCCCTCTGTGGTTCTAGAGAAACCGAATTCTCATTGGATAGAGATTTTCGGTGTCCACATTCAAGAGCAGAATGTTACTGGGGAAAATTCTCAAACCAGATAATGAACTGTAGTCCATTTTTGGTTCATCAGTGAGCCCACCATATCTACTAGTTATTATACAGTTGTATAATCAATTCCTTGCCACATTTGAAAGCAACTGATCCATACATCTCTCTCTTTTTTTTTTTCTCCTAAGACTTACCATTCTAGGCTCTTCCACCTCTTGAAGACACTGGATCATTTCCACTAACAGCTCCTTTTTCCTCAAAAGAATGAAAACTTGCCTCCTCAGCTGCTTGCTGTTTTGATGCATCTGTTAAAATTAATCCCCTGCCTCCTGCCAGCGGACAAGCCTTTTATACTTTGGTTCCTTTCATTCATATTTTCTCAGAGATTTGGCCATGTGGATATCTTCTTTTTTGTCAAAACAAAAATATGGTTTTCTCGAATGTTCACCCCTGACATTTTAGAAACAGCACTTAAAATTTCTCATTTTTGGAAAAAAGAAAATAAAACTCATCTTCTCATCTTTTCAGCTACCAACCCATTTCTTCTACCTGCTTTATTCCTTTATCAGGAGTTCTTTTAAAAATGTACAGATCGTGTCACCAGCCTCCTCTCATTCTTGAACTGTTGCCGTCAGTTTTTCATCCAGGCTGCTGTGTGAAGCGACCCTTGTCAAGGGCGGCAAATTCAATCGCACTGTCTGATCTTTGTCCTCTAACCTCTCAGCTGCACCAGACACCTCATGTGTTGTTCTCCCATCTTATAGGCCTTCAGTTACATCTCACTCCTGTGTGTTCCTCCTAACCCTCGGGTTGCTATTTCCTATCTAGTATGAAAGTTGTTTTTTCTGTTTCCTAGTTTTACATTTTCTTTTCCCCAAAACCCATGAGACCCTTTCCTATCTATGACCTCTGTTAGAGTATTCCCTCCCTTCTCAAGAGTCAAATCCGGTCTCTTTGGCAGCATACTTTAGGGCAAGTGAAGCCATTCTGGGCAAACCTTTTGCCTCCCATAATAAAATTGAATCATGAATCTAGTTGCTGTTTAGAAAAAAGGGCACTAAAAACTTTGGTGCCTGATCGTAAACAGGAGAGTGGAGCTTTGGAAACACCGCCTGTGACAAATGATCAGCCAGTGATGCCACCCTTTCCATCTGAGGCTGATTTATCCTTCCTATTTCCCTTGGAGAGAATGTACTTCTATTGTCATTTTCATTCAATATATATATATATATATATATATTTTTTTTTTTTTTTTTTTTTTTTTTTAATCATGAACCTACTGTTGAGGTGCAGGTTGAAGATGAAAATGACATTAGCAACCCTGTAGTAGAATTCACTGTGCCAGGCCTAGTGCCACCTTCCTTAGTAGATGAACTCACTTGTGTTTACAAAAGCCAGATTTTTGTGGATGGAGATAGACTCAGTGAGGTGAGGTTAAGTTTCTCAAGGTCAAAGGAGTAACAGAACTCACTGTGAACATAAGACTTCTGGGTCCTGTGTCGTTGAGGTCTGCTGCTAGTGGAAGAGAGAGTGATTGCTATATTGCAGCGGGGACACATGGGAGCTCAAAGGAGGGAGTCGTTGCATTACCCAGTAGGATTCTGGGAGGCAGCATAATCTGTCAGAACAGAAAGGAAGATAAACATGCCTATCAGCAGAAAAGAAGCATCTGGTAGAACCAACAGTGACAGAGACAAGGAAGCTCATGGCAGCCCCTAGGGACCTGGAAGAATTTAGCATGGCTAGAGGAGAGGCTTGTGTTCCTGCTCTGGAAGGTGTTCCAGGGTGATGCACATACATGAGGTCTGTGTCCTTCCGAATCCACATCATAATCTGTGCTATCCACTAGATAAGGAGCATCTATTGAGTATCTCTCAACTCATGTTTCTGAAATTACAGAAAACTCCAAAGTTTGGATATTCTTCTCTCTTTTGACCTAGCTGGGTCTAAAGGATTTAATGCTAAAATTCTCAGAATATTCCCAGGAGATTCAGCATCCTACAGGGGCCTGTGTTCTGTGGCAGCCCAGGCCTAGAAGGGTTTTGGCACAATGGGGTAAGCATTCATTGTGAAAGTAGTGAAGTCCTAGGCAGACCAGCAGGGGTCTTTCACCCTCTGTGGGCCAGTTAAGGTGCCATGGTCTCCTGGCACAAAGTTAAGCTACCCCAGCCACAATGCATCAGTTTGAAGTTGGTATATCTGTGGAATCGCTGTGTCTCTACCAAGTAGAAATAATTTTTAGATAAATATACACATGCTCATTTCATTTGAGCTCTGCTGTTTTAGTTTCTTTCTTTTATCAGATCTCTGTTGTCTATGAGGTTTTCTTCCTCCCTTAACAGCACATGCTTGGACATTTTTCTCTGTATTTTTTTCTCCTTATTGAGTATTTGTTTGTATTTTTTTCTTTTACTTCTACAAATGAAATAGCTTTGTGACTTGATGATTTAAATAATCAATCCTTTCAGAAAAATATCAAATAATATTTAAAATATAGCAAATAGCAACATCACTCTGCCACTCTGAGATGAACAGCATTGTCCTTTGTGGAACACACGTTTGTGTGCATGTATGTGTGCATGTTTTCCTTCCACATCCACACTGTTTAACCAAACGAGGGCTGCATTTTCAATACCTGTCATTTTTGTCATGGACATACTTATTTCATCTCTTTTCTTTCCTGTGATCTATGTTTACTTTATTTCCTTTTTCCATGTGCCCTGATAAACATGATAAGCACTTTCATTTTTTGGTGTAGATATTCTCATTTAGGTAAGTCTTTAACATGCTAATGACAGAGGATTATATGGGAATAAGATACATTAAGATAAATACCGCTTAAAAACAAGAGAGAGAGAAAGCAGAAGTTGAGCAGCACATGTAAGAGCCTCTGACTGCTGTGTAGGAGGAAAGAAGGAGTCTGCAGCCACACTATTTCTGACAGAGCCCAGGGGACTCACTGGGCCACAGTCAGCAGCACACTGTGATATGTCCATTGAATGACTGGTCTTCGGGGCAGAAGGATGACAGCCAGTGAGTATCCCGCGGCAGATCTGAGCACCAGGCAGCTTTCTCCACTCCTCTTGCTTGTGTAGCAGAGCCCAAATGCACAGACCCTACTCATGGGTTTTACCAATACAGTCATTTCACGCACAGTTTTCAGAATCCTGCTTTTGTAACTTAACGATATCAATGGAACTCTTGCAGGTAAAGAAATATAAACTCTTGTTTTCAAGGAACAACATATGTTTCTTAAGATTTGCATTTCAAAATTTACTAAACATTTTATATTAATTCAAATTCTTTGAAGTGCAAAGATCTAAAGTAATAGAATAGTGTTGTCTTTTTTTTTTAAAACTGGGAATTGAATTCAACTTGTTCTTACCAGACCACTGAGCTACATCTCTGCATAGAATATTTCAAATAAGAAATGATATTGCATTTGGAATGATATATTGATAAGTGAATGGCTTTTCCAATGGTTGACATTTTTACTATTTTGTTTTGTCCCCACTAATAGGATAGTAATTAAGACCATGTGTTTTATCTTTCAGTCCGATTTAAGTTCTATCTCACTGAGGTGATGATTTTCTGATTGTTAACTACGATGTATATTATCCTTTTGCCACTTTTGAGAATAGAATGTTGCCGATTTTTACTTACATCTAGGTACTGTCAGTGTGGATGCAAGATATTTATTTTGGATGTAAATCATATAAACTACCACTCTTATTTCATTTATTAACTATGCTCAGTCTTTAAAATTGGCTATTTAGTTTTATTTAGATTTATTAATATACACGCAGCAAAAATACAATTTTATTTTTCTTCCGATCTTTATCTGATGTATTACAGTGCTTTTCCCATATCACATACTGACAGATGCTTCCTCCTGAGCCGCATGTTCCTGGTAGTGACTGAAGTGTTTGTTTCTCAAAGTCCTGGGTTTTGTTTAGTGACCCACTTCAGAGGACACTTCACTCCCTATTTTAATTTCATATTAAAATTAAAAATAATTTCTTAGACATTTTCATGTATTGAAATAATTGGATGGCTTTTTCCTTTGATTTTCAATGAAATGAGCTTTTTAGGTCTTTAATATATTTACTAAATCATTCTTCTGTTCTGTCTTATAGGATCTCATTGAGAATTAGTGAGCTTTGTAGACACATTGATTTCTAAAAACACTGATGTGGTGCATCTATACTTCTCTTTCTTTTACTGTCTTTATTAGGATTGATTGTTCATTTCATGTCTGCTCTATAAAACAAATTAATGAACTGTTCATCTATTCTAGAATCTGTAAAATTTTAATTGTCTTTGTAATTATCTTTTATTTAAAAGAAGCCAAGACCAGAGGAAAAAACTGTTCTTCTAATGCCTTTTGGAGATAGGAAGGAGAGATACAGTTTGTACTCCTTTAGTTGGTTCTGCAGGATTCACACTCCTGCTTTTCTATTGTTAAATTGTCTGTTTGCTTATAACTTTGTCATGCCATCAGTTTGATCTGGACTTTCAAATATACTGGTGTGTAATATGCTCTTGATTTCTGTCTTTTACTACATGATGGAAAATTGCAATCTACAGATGTCTGAGGCTTGCTTTGTGGTTCAGAACTATACATAGTAAGGATTAGAATAAAGCATGTAGGTAGAGAAAGGCTGTGTACAATATGTACACACACACACACACATATGTATATAAAATTTCATTTCCTCACAAGACATCAGTCCTTGGTGGAAAGCTCTTGTTAAAATGCATCCTAACAGTATTTTCAGGACATAAAGCAGATATCATCTTTAACAGTCCATGTGATTATGGCTATTTCCAGTTATGATAGTCAATCTGCTATCTGAGGTTATTTTTCTAATCTTTCAGATTATATTAAAAATTCTGTTTTCTACTTTGTCTCATAGTTTTGGATAACTTCAATATTTTGAAAATATACTAGTAATAACTGAAGTGTTACTATCTTTGTGTCTTAATCATACTATTATACCCAAACAGAAATCATAAAATATGATAATTCTACTTACAATTATTTACAAATGTTCAATGATATTGTTTTATTAAAGTTGACTTTATTGGTACATTTTATATATACATTATGATCACATTCAATATGGAGAATTTGTAACTGTATATGACACATCTTGATTCTCATTTTTTTCCAGTTCTCTTGCCCAGCCTACATATTTAACATGTTGTAATATGGCTCTGCATTTGTGAGGTCTATAATCATAAATTAGGGGATATTTTTGAGGAATAGTCATTATTTGCTTCTTTTCTCAGGTGTATAGATTAAAAAGGTCACATCTTGAATAAAGCCCACCAGTTACTTTTCCAAATGCACACGTTCTTTGGATAAACAACTGAATAATAGTGTCTCATCCTTTCAATCAGAAATTCATTTGTAAGAAAAAAAGTATGAATGCTTGAGCTAAAGCTGACACAGTGATAATGTTTTGCATAATTATATTGTCTGTTGATTCATTTTCCATCTTTCTTTGGATCGAGAGTCTCCTGAATTGATTAAAACTTTCATTTTATCGTCTATTCGAATTCAAATCTTGCCTTAGAAATTCTGCTTTGATTGGACATTCTAATGCATCATTTCCCAAGGGCATTTGTAAGGAAGAAGACTAAACTGGTTCACAATGAGTCACCTGAGGTTTTCCAAGTTCCTTGGGTCCCTGTGGTGTCTGGTGTGCTGTGAAATGATGCTGGGAGAAAGCTAAGGTCTGGTGGTGCAGAATCTCTAGGCTGAAATTTTCTCAGAAAAACACTGCTTTGATTTTCATACATGTAAAAGTAGTGAAAGTCTGAGGCAAGAGGATCTGCATGAAATCAAGGCCAGCTGGCCTATCTAGTGAGGTCTGGGCCAATTTAGGCTACGTAGAAAGACTCTGTCTCAAACAAACAAAAACAGAAAACCGAGTGAGTTAAGAAAGTCTTAGGTTTCGTTTCCTGCCTGTGCATCTGTCTGGAGTATGCAGAAATGGAAATTCTTAGCCTGTAACTCTGGGAGTTTGTAACTCTTAAGATTCTGGGTGGCTCTGGACACAGAGTTCCCCCTTGCACAATAGGACCTTGTGGTGCTCAGTAGCACAGAGCATACCCTGGCACCTCACTGCTGTAACTGCTGAAGAAAAAACACAGGGATGGGTTCTTGTTCTGAGATGAACTTCTCTGAGTGCTATCTTCATACCTCAGCTGGAAGAGTCACTGTAATGTAGAAAGGATGTGAAACATACAGTACCTTTCTCAGTCTGAGTTTTCTTTTCTTTACTGGTGCAGTACTGAGTACCACCATGGTGCCAGCTTCGAACAGAGCCTCTGAAATGCAGAGATGAGAAGGTCCCGCTCTGCAGCCTGAGAGGACAACACAGAGTCTAGAGGAGCAGGGCTGTGATAGCATTGGCCTGGGCTCACGGGAACTTGGCCACATGGATGGGAGAAGGAAGGACGTTCTAGGCAAGGGAGGATCAGCAAGGGTGGAAACAACATGAAATAATATGCACATGTAGGAAGTGACACTGTCCATGGGAATGGGTTCCATGACCCCACAGAAAACAAAATCTGAGGGTGCTAAAGTCCTTTATATAAACTAGCAATGTATTTGCATATAACTATATATATATCTCTTTCTGTGTACTTTAAATCATATCTATATTATTTGCAATGTGTAATACAATGTAAATGAAACGTAAATAGTTGAAATATTCTATCTTTCAGGGAATAATGACAAGGAATAGGGTGTGAGAGATATAGTATTTACTGAAATGTCTTTATCCATTACCCTTTGAATCTGTGAGGCCCACGGGTAGGTGCAGGTGCCTGACCTGACCGTGTGAACTCTGTGGAGCCTGAAATGTGAAGTGTTGGGAAGAGCCAGCTAGGGAGGACATATAGGCAGACATTACTCACTGCTTCTGAGAGGGAATATCCTGTTTTCACTTGACCCTGCACAGCCAGAAAATGGCTTCCTTCAGCTCAACTGCAGGAAGCCCAGCTTCTGAACCTAATTAACAGTCCATGGGAGTAGGGCTGCAGGGAATTCTCTTGACTTGTTAATTCTGGGGAGTCCAGAGTCTGTTTCCCATATTCTAGGATTATAGCCTCATTTCTACTCTCCACCTCTAGTCTAAAACAAATTAACACACATGCACACGCATGTACGTGTGTGCATGCATGCGCACACGCACACACACACACACACACACATGCACCCATTGCACCTGAACTCTTAAGAAATCATTGCAGAACCAGTCTCTGTATTCAAGTTGTGAATACAGAATGAGAATGAGAACCTGAGTTACAGACCCCCATAGAGCTGTGTAGGGACTGTATTGTTTCCAACATGAGAGAGACCGATTTCAGCAGATGGAACCTTCTTCAGTGTAATTTGAAAGACACCTAGAAGGCTTCTTTGTTTCTGAGTTTGATTTTTTGCTCTTAAATGAACAATGACACTCTCAGACCTAGCAGACCCTTGGAGAGCCTGGCGGCTTCAAGCCTGAGACAGTAGGATGTCCCTCACCTGCCTCCTCAGGATCATTTGGTTTGAGCCCAGGTCCACGGTGACTGTGCCACTATCTCCTAAACTAGGTCTCAGATTCCAGCAAGGGAAAGTATAGAAGTCTGCCCTGCTGTTAAGGATAGTCTACCCTCAGGAAAAGAGAAAAGTAAAAAACAAATGAATAAGCAACAAAGTTAAAAAAATATAAGCATCTACTGAGAGGTTTCCAAAGCATACTTTTAACAATAAGACTTGGGTTGAACTTTGTATTGGTTCTGCAGAACATTGTTTTGCCACTCTCTGGTTACAGAGACCACAGGGCCATTTACTCACCTAGTGACTAGGTTTCCTTTTCCCTAAAATGAATTTGTACACTATTAGGTTAGTATGATAAATAAATACTGTAATGTATGGAAAACTACTTTGTATTGTCTTTGGAATTTAATAAGCATTTGATAAATGCTAGTTCATATTCTTTTTTAATGACTTGGATTTTTGTCTCAGAAGATGACAACTATATTTCCTTTTTGGTGTTTTGTTTTAGTTTTTTTGTCTGTTTGACATTCAATGGGCATTTGCTTTTTAATTAAAGAAAATTCTTAGTTTTTAGGGCATTGTGTCTATGTAACATATTCAATGTAGCAAGTTATTCAGAGAGAATAAATTCTATTCATGGATCATTAAATAGCATATAAATTAGATCTTAGGTATTGGAACAATGGAGAGGAGATTATCCTCTACATTTTGAAAAGTTCTGTGAAAAAATCCTGAGAGAGTCTGAAATTAATGGCTTAAGGGAATCTCAAAAATACAGTTTGGTTTCTAAAGTTTTAAATTATGCATTGAGATAGAAAATGAAAAATATTTCAAAGACATATGTGTTTCCCCAATATTCTGATGCATGTTGATTTCAAAGCCAAGTGTAGGAAACCATCACATGATTGCTGCAGTGTTCCGTCTTCGTTACAATGTGGTGACTTGATTGCACCAGAGCCTATTGACTGATGCATTAACTTACTTGGTGGTAGATATTAAATCAATAAAATGAAGTACTTTCTAAAGAAGAAAGAAAACCTATCTGAAACATAATAGGCTCTGTTAGAGGGAGGTTGGTTAGGTCGATATGAGATAATCACTCATGATGGTGTTTTGCTCAGCTGTGATAACAAATAAATTCCAATGTTTTCATGGCTTCACAGTAAGGATGTTTATTTCTTGCTCACACAACGTTGCTGTTGAGTCTAGAAAATCTTTATAGTGACTGTCCTTCAGGCAGTCCCCATAGGATCCTGACTCTTTGATAGCTGCTCCTTCCTCGGAACCCACAGCCTCCATGCTTCTCAGTGAAAGGTCAGAGTAAAAGAGGAAAGTCTCCAGCTCCTAAAAGCTCATCTTGGAAATGGTACCCATTCCTGTCATGTTCCTGTTTCCCATTGTGTGTTCTCATGTCCCCATCCTGCCTAGAAGGAAATCTTGGGAGAACTGTCTTCCCACAAGGGAGGAAGTATATTGCACTTCTCAGCCATTAAGGGTGTACATCATGGTTTGACTCTAGGACAACCTGGAAGCTGCTGTCTAAAATTCCACTATTAAAAGTTGTAGTTGATGAAATTTGTCCAGTGTATCTTTACCTAAACAGTGTTTCCAGATGGGTATTAACATGTAGAAATAGTCACTAGACACTGTTCATTTTTCATGTTTTGTTGGCATCACAATGTCCTGTAGGTCTAGATATCCATTCCTACTTAGGAGCAGGAAGAGGCTTCTCTTATAAATCTCTTCCATGTAGACAGGTACTTGCACTTGACATTTGTTGTGCCTGCTCAAAGCCAGCTCTAATAGTTCCACTAGGGAGATAATATGTTGAGACAAATATATGCAAATCAATTTTCTGTGCATGATATTGCTGCCTCCTTAAGTTACTCCACACTCTTCCCTGCCATGGCTAGAAATTTAATTCTCACTATTCCTTCACTGAATCATTTTAAATCCTGTTAGTCCTGCTTCCAAATGTCTCGCTGGCAGAGCTTCTTTCTAGAATTCCAGCTGCTCATTTTCTTTAATGAAGTCCCTCATATTTCATCTTCAAACATATACACACATACATCCTTACCTGCACATACATGCACATTCTATCCTTACCTGTATCTTCAAATATGATCATGGCTAACTGGATGAAAAAGACCATAGAGGCTGATGAGAAATGTGGTGACATAAATATTACACAGTAGGCCATGACAGCACATGTAAATTGGAGTCAATACAGGCTACCCGAGGTCCTTTTGACACAGGAGAATTAAGGCCTAATTTCCCACCTGAAACACGAATTCGTGTTCTCTAAAAATTGAAGAATGAATTTTAGGAACGACAGAGGTTTGAGTAGGAAGATTTTATTGAGAGAAAAAGCTTCTGCCTTAAGAGAGACAGAAGGGGGAACCCAGAAAGTGGGTAACCCCCCCACCTCACTTTTTAGAGGGTTTTTATGGAGCAAAGCCACAAGGTGAGGTGGGTCTGAAAATAGGGGGCTACCAATAAGATTCAAAAAAGTGGATGGGTTACAATTGACCAATGAGTACAGCGGGGAATTAACAATCAGCCAGGAATTTTTGACCCTGACTCTTTTCTGGGGAGGTGGGTTAAAGTCTCAGCCTTCCACCCCAGGAGGTTGGAGCCTTCTTTAGAATATCTGATGGCTGCCTATTTGGAATCTCAATGACAACTATTTATCTTACATGGGTGGGGTAGCTTTTCTCCAGCAGCACTAACCTCCAAGTTGGCTTTTTTGTTTTTTTTCAAGGGCCAGTCCTATGTATCTGTCTACATATGTCTAGCTGGCTTTTCTACCTACAATACTTTGCCATGCCATTGGATGTATATTGGGGATCCTTGCAAAGAGGCAAATCATAGATGGAAGCAGAGGCAGCTCCATGGGATTCCAGTTGGCAGTAGATATTTACCAATAGTCCTAACATGGTTTAATCATTTAATATTAATAAAAAAACTACATGCCAATTGAACATTTAGTTTAGTTAACATACATAAAACCCTGAGCACAGTGGTAGTCCATCTAGATTAAGAAATGCTATACTAGCAAAAGACCCAAGTGTGCAGAGGTTGACAAACTAAAATTTTCTCACTCGTACCAAAACTGCCATGGGCTCGGTGCAGACTGATCTCAGCATGATAAACCTGACTGGGAGAGGCAGCCTGGAGATTTGTCCACCATGGTCTCAAATACCATTATTACCTCTGGAGACAGAATGTATCACCTGTGTATGTAGTCCATTTATTGACTAAAGGAAGGCCCATGCAATCCCCATCTGTGAGGGAATATGGAAGGATAGTCTTTCACTGTGCCCAGAATAGGTGAGTTGGGCTATTGACGAGCCACTGTAACAGCTACACACACAGTGCCTTGCATATTATAAGTGTTCCAGCAGGTACTGAATCATGCTCTGATCACCCTCCTTTCCTATTGCAGCTACTTTTCCTTCTTTTACATGCAAACACCCTAGTATCATTGAACACTCCTTGATATAAATCCTAACTACCTTTCTATTTATAGGTTCCATTCCTTCTTTTTACTTTGCCTCTCTTGTCTATCCAAGATGGATATTTTGGTTTTGCTATCAATCCAGTGCTGGTCTCTGGGGCTTTGTCTTTAATTTACTTCAATTTGAATTCTGCTAATCATCACATGTTCTTAAGTTTTCTTTCATATCTAGCTGTTAAATTCAAGTCCTAAGTTTCCATTCATGCCATGAACTTCCATAACAAGATTCCATGAACTTTTATGACAGTATTAGATCTAACATTATGTTAAAGTTATTTTTGTACGTGACAATGCACTAGGCTCCTCTATGAGCCTGCACACTCTGAAGGGAGGGTGCATCCCTGATTACCTGGGTGGCCCCTTATGAAAGCCTTACTCAGAGAAGTACAAAAATAATTAAAGTAACAGAGGCAGTGTTGACTAGGGCCCTGAATGTAGCTTAGTGCCACTGTGCCTGCCTGGCTACCTAAAGGTCCTGAGTTTGACCCCCAGTACCCAAAACCAGAAACCAAAACCCGGGTTGACTCAGAGCAGGAAGTAGCCTACTCTTGTAGAATAAGCATGAAACTAAGAATAAGAAATTTCATGTTTTAGTTTCACCAGAGCTGCTTACTAGCAATATTACCAGAAGAAAATTGCTTAGTCTATTATAGTCAGTTTTCTCATCTCTAAAGTGAAATCACTTTTATCTGGCATTTCCTGCTGTCTTATCCTATGGTTGGTAGTGAAACAAGTCAGATCCAACCACATGAAAGTATATTGTGTAGCTTGTTCTCATATTAAAGCTAAATTCTAATTTCAAATCTTCAATTGATTTATTCTATGGCTACATTTTTTTTTTTTTACCATTTTTCCTTCCAAAAACACTTGTTAACCATTCCAGACTTCTAACATTTTGTGCTCCTTGTTTTCTGCCTACTGTCTTTTAGTGAGTCATAATGTACTGAGATTTTCCAAATTCTGGGGTTTCTTTATCCCTTTATCCTTTCTCCTCTATAATTTTTTGCTATATAAACTTATTATTATCTATAACATATATTCTTATCTATAAACACACAACTCAAAAAAATCCCACACCATACCCAGGTTTTTCATATAAAGAATGAATGACTCAATCCAGCTTCTCAATTGAATTTTCCAGTTGGGTATACAGCCCATCCCATGTACAACTTGGCCAGGCTTTTCTCATACTTGCTTGAACAAGCCTTGCAATTCCCCCATGCATCACAGGTTCCAAGGAAACAGTTTTCTCCCTGGTTTTGCTTTCCTTCATGTCCAGTCTCTGCACTGTATCCTGTCAACATGTAATTGTTTTTGGCCATTACTTCAAATGCTTACCATCATTTCCAGATACAGAGTAAGCTCTTTATTTGGTTTTTAAGATTCTGTGTAGCATGATTACATTTATCTCCACCATCCCAGCTGCTGTTACACCTTAGCTGCACTCTGCTACTCCAGCTTTTGTCTGGAATGTGTCTGGTGCTACTGATTTTATGTGGGAAATGGGAAGAGGATGCAGTCAGAACCCTCGTGGCAAGCTTAGGTCCCCAAATCCAACAGCAAAAGGATTAATAACTAACAAACAGCAAAATTAGAACCTTGAGAAAAGGCTGAATCCAGGCTTGATTCTTGCTTCTTTGGGCAGCAGCAGAAGGTGACAAAAATACCCTCAGCTCACTGCACCTTTATTCAGTCCCAAGCCTTCACTCCCCAAATCCGAGCAGGCATAAGGCAGGGCTGGTGTCCACAATAAGCTCTGTAGTTCCCAACAATTTTACTGTTACTGGTTTGGTTAATCAGCTAGTGTGTGATTCCTCACTAAAATGTTGGGTTCTAGGGTAATAGGAATAGTTGATCACTGTTCAGCAGAAGTTGCATTTCAAGCAACTATCGTTGTGCTCTTCCTATGTCAAGCACTCAAGACATATTTATGTCTTATGTAGAAATCATGAATTGATTATTGATTCTTCAAGTGGTGTCATAAAGTCATAAAATCTCAGTGTGAATGGGGCATAGTTTGCCCTTCAGGGAAAAATCTACTGGTGAGTAGAATTCAATGGTAATTCAATGGAATTCAATGCATCACTGGTGGTGGCATAGGGTGATTTTGTGCTGAAGAAACTGTGAACATCCCCCTGTAACAGGGCTCAATATATAGATTTAACACAGGGCCTTCCACTGTGGCCCATGGTTTGCTGGAGGGACTACACACAACATTTTTGAACATTTCTGTCTACTCTGTGCAAAGATTATAACTGTCCTTCATTATTACTATTCTTTCCCTATGACACAGTCTTTCCTCAAATCTTAGGACTTTCAAAGTAATGAAAAAATAGCCAGGCATGGTGGGACACATCTGTAATCTCAGCTATTAGGAGGCTGAGGCAGGAGGATTACCTGGAATTCAAGGCCAACCTGTACTTCATAATGAATTCCAGGTCATCCTGAACTCTACAGTGAGACATTGTCTCAAAACAACAATAAAGTTCTGAAAAAATTGTCGGTAATGTAAATTTATTTTTTCTTTGCATTAAACAAGGAGTGCCAAAGTTTAGTTAGTTATGGCTTTATATGTGGCAAATGCTACACTCTCTTCAGTGTTTTCAAATGTCACTGAACCTTTATACTGATACTATCAGGTAAAAATCCTGAGCTCAACTTGGTTAGGTAACTTTCTCCAGGTCATATGAATGGTACATAGGTAAGATTCTCCTCAGTATGTTTCCTGCAACCATCACAGAATTTATATCCCTCTCCCCTGATATTCCATCTGAACATGGAAGTTTCCATCTGTTCCCATCCACGCTAGCTTTCTATGCTTAGTTGCAAGTCACTGAGAGTACCACTTCCTTCCTTCTAATTGTACCATTGTCTCCTCTTATATGGAAAGATCTGATTGGCTCATTATCTCCCAGGCTTCAAGCTGTGATTCCAAGAAATCTAGGAAGTGAAACTCATTCATGGGCTCTGGTCAATATCAGTATTGAAGGAGAAACTGTGCTCTATTCCTACCAGAGGATGATCCATTGGCTCATTTTATAGGTGACTCAAACTCCAGGTTTTTCTTCTGTACATGTGTTGAAATTTTGTGATTTGTTTTGTTTCTTTGTCACAATTTATCATGGTTTACTATGTTTATGGATTTACATGGGTCTAATACGTATTTATTTAGGCCTATTAGATTTTATTCAAATATTTATTCATAGGTATTTATCTTCTTGAAGTGTGATGTTTCCCAGGGTGATTTTGAATTCATAATCCTCCAGCTTCAGCCTCCCAAGTAGCTGGAATGACAGCTGTGTATCATTCTGTGCCAATCACCAGCAGGTTGTAATTTTATTAAGAGAACTTTACTATTCAGTAGTCAAATATTTGACATAAAGGGATAATTTCCTTATCTTAAAAAAGATAACTATTTTTGAATTGGATCTTTAAACTTGGGGGGACTGATTTGTTTAAATACTTTATATATTTTAAGTAGTAGCCCTTTGACAAACAGCTAATAAAGATTTTTTTCTCATGTTATTGGTTGTCTTTTAGCTGTGACAGTGGTTTCTTTTGCTGTGCAGAATCTTTTTAAGACAATGAGATCGCTTTTGTTGATTCTTTCTGCTAGTTCTCTGGCTATAGAGGTTTTATTCATGAAGTCTCTCCCTAAACCAGTGCCTCCAAGAGTTCTACCTAACCTGTTTTGCAACAGGTTTATTGTTTCTGTTTTAATGTTTAAGTCTCTAATCCACTGTTTTTTAGTTTAGTACAAGGTGAAAGAGATAGGCCTAGCTTTAGTTTTCTCCAAGTTAAAGCCCAGTTTTTCAGCACAATGTGTTAAAGAGGCTGTTTTTCCTCCATTGAGGATGCTTGGCTCCTTTGTCGAAGATAAGGTGGCTACCAGCACTCGGGAGGCAGAGGCAGGAAGA
>PVIC010035248.1:0-19068 GCA_004025085.1 Thryonomys swinderianus | reverse complement strand
GTGGCATGGAGTATTGTTTTCCAACCTTTTATTTTCAGTCTATGGGTTTCCTTCTGAATTAGGTGTGTTTCCTGTATGCAGCAGATTGTAGGATCTTGCTTCTTGATCCAATCTGCTAGTCTGTGTCTTTTAATTGGCCCATTGAGGCCATTGACATTAATGGTTATGACTGATATGGACATATTCAGAGCTGCCATGTGTCCCTGTTCTTGGTTCTTTTCTTCTTTGCTTTTCCCCTTTTCTATTTAGTTTCTTGTTTGCCCCAATGAGTTCACTCTCCTGGGTCTCGTGGGTATGGAATTTTCTGTTTTTTTTCCAAGATGTTCTTTAGGATGTTTTGGAGTGCAAGTTTCATATTTGTGAAGTTTTTCAGGTGTTCTTTATCATGGAAGTATCTTATTTCCCCGTCTATTCTGAAAGATAGTTTTGCAGGATACAACAGTCTAGGTTGGAGGTTGTTTTCCTGTAATGCTTGAAATACTTCCCTCCATGCTCTCCTTGCACTGAGTGTTTGTGTTGAAAAGTCTGCTGTGATCCTAATGGGCTTCCCTTTGTAGGTGATTTTCTTCCTTTCTCTCACTGCTTTCAGTATTTCATTCTTTTGTTGTACATCTGGAACCTTGATAATTATGTGTCTAGGTGTATATATTTTTATGTCACAGTGTTTTGGAGTCCGATAGGCCTCATTTATCTGTATGTCTCTATCTTTTCCTGTGAAGTTTTCTGTTGCTATCTCTGACAATAGCTTTTTTGTCTTTTACACTGCCTCCTGCTTCCTCAGTGACTCCAATCAGTCTTATATTATTTTTCTTTGAGTCATCTAGAAGCTGTTGAATTGATTTCTCATGGTCCCTTGCTCTTTCCCATAGATTATACCTTTCCTGCTCGTTGGCTGCTATACTGTCCTCTAGGTCTGAGATTCAGTTCTCTGCTTCATTCATCCTACTGTGCAAGCTTTCGTTCTCCTTCATCATTCCCTGGAGGTCTGCTTGAAGCTGTTTAAAAGGTTCCATTGCTTCTGCTATCTTGGATTCTATCATCTCGCTCATCTCTTCTTTAATGATGTCTTTCACTCTGGACAGTATCTCTGTTTTGATCTCAGAGATGAGTTCTGATTTCCATTTTACTGGATCTGCTTTAGTTACCATCTCCAAGAGTCCTGGTGTTTGAGTTTCAGTTTGTCCTATTTCCCTTTTCTCTGAATTTTCTGTGGTGGTGATGATCTTTGTGTCTGGTTTTTTGTATATTTTCTCATTTCTACTCTTTCGTTGTTATTAATGCTCTTCTTTTCTGATGACAGGGCAATGTTTGTTGCAGGTCTCTTTCTTTTATCTGGGGCCCTTTGGATGTGGCACTTTCCTGGGGTGTCCTCCTTGAATCTGTAATGACCCTTGAGAGTTCTCACTTCTGTTCTCTCAGTGTGGCTCCAGGAGCACGCCTCCTGTGGAGGGATGTAGGAGATGGCTCCAGCTCCTCTAGGACCTGGATCCTCACAATGCAGCTCCGGGGTGGGGTTGGGGCTGGGCGGAGGCCCTCAACCCTCCGTGGTGCGGCTGGCACCCAGGGTCCATACCTGACTCCTCACTGCACAGCTCTGTGATACAGTGGGCTGGTAGGCAGGCTTCAGTCCGCATGGGAAAATTTCTTTACCAGCTGTTTTTCAGACAGAGGGCTACTATCTAGAATATATAAAAAGCTTAAAAAATCAGCCCCCCAAATTTAAAGATCCAGTTCAAAAATGGACATCTGAAGTGAACAGACTCTTTTCAGGGGAATATGTAAAAGCAGCCAAGAAGCAAATGAAGAAATGTCCAATATCACTGGTCATTTGAGAGATGCAGATAAAAACAACACTGAGATTTTATCTCACTCCACAAAGAATAGCTGCTATTTCAAAATTAGCTAGCCACAAACGCTAGTGAGGTTGTTGGGAAAAAAAGGAACCTTTCTCCACTGTTGGTGGGAATGTAGACTAGTACCGATCACTGTGGAGTTTTCTCAAAAACTTGGATTAGAGGTTCCATTTGACCCTGCTATTTCCCTACTGGGCATATACACAGAATAATTACAAGATTCATATCACAGCAACATATGTACACCCATGTTTATAGCAGCTCAGTTCATGATAGCTAAATCTTGGAAAAAAATCCAAGTGCCCATCAAGTCTAGACTGGATAAAGAAGATATGGGTTTTTTTTTAATGGTATACTATTCTGCCATAAAGAATGATGAAATTGTCATTCATCCTCAACTGGACATACTTTAAGGACATGCTTAAAAGTGATATAAATATGTCACAGATGTGTGAATATCATAACTTTTCTCTGGTATGAGAAACTGAAGTTGTAAATGGGCTCTAGAATGCATGATAGATACTGTGAAACAGTAAATATTCCAAGGGAAATGGGATGTAGGGGTAAGTAATGAAGGTAAAGAAACATATGATAGTAATAAAAGAAAACAAAGCTTGTGCATATAGGGTCAGGGGGTTTTAGGGAAAGGGGAAAAATGAGAATTAAGTCACGTCATACACTGGTACAAGTTCTCAATGTTGAGTGGAATCGTGATACATATATATAATATACCAATAAATAAAATAAGTTTTAAAAAATCAACACAGCATTTTAAGCCTCTTTTTTCCTAGAGATACTTAAGCTAAAATTGAGGAGGAAAGGTGGAGGAAAGCAAAACTTGATTCCTTTGACTATAAAGCAGATACATTTGCTTGTATCCAGAACTGATTTGAGGCCATCTTTAGCTTAAAATCTCTACAGAGAATTCAGTTTATTCTCCCAAAACCTATAGAACCCTGAAGATGCCTCGCCTTGGTGATGAACATGCCACTAAACATAATATGAATTAATGTATTAAGAATTTATGAAATTAACAAATATATTCTGAAATGCAAACATCACTGGTTGATATTTATTTGTGAATCATTTATAAATTATTCTTACATCAATTGCTGTTTTTCATTTAACCAAACATTTTCCATCCAGCATGCTTCTTTCTTATTTTTTAAATAAATTTTTACTACTACATGCTTGTAGTCCACAATGAGTACATTTGTCATGGAGGAGTTTGGACATGCACATAACATAACTCAGTTTCTTCTTTGTCTCTTCTCCTTATTCTTCAGCTCCTTTTCCCTCCCCATTTGCAGAAATTCTATTGTAGTTCCAAAAACCCACTGTGTTCTATTTTTGATAACAAAATAAAGAACAGGCTCATACACCAAAGTAAGAAGAACTTTACTTGCATCAGAGCTCTGTTGCCAGGAAGGAGCCAAAATTTCTTAAATCCTTTGTTCCTTCATTGGAACATTGTCCAATGAAAATATTAAAGAACAGAACTGGAGATTTAGCTCAGTGGTTCCAACATCTGCCTTGCAATTGCAATGTCCCTAATTAGATCCCTGGTAACCACATACAACAATACCAGGCATGGTGATTTATGCCCACCAGCAATCAGTACCACACTCCATAGTGCTGGGTGTGGTGGCTCATGCGTGTAATCCCAGCATTCAGGAGGCAGAGGCAGGAGGATTGCTGAGTTCCAGGCTTACCTGGGCTACATTGTGAGCTCAGGGCCAGCCTGAACTACAAAGTAAGATCTCGTCTCAAAAATAAATAAATAAATAAATAAATAAAAATTATTAAAGAGCATAAAAAGGTAATAAAAATTTCAGGTGCTAAAAAGCATTTGGTACTGCTCATGCCTTTAGAATGCTAGTCATGAAAGAATCTGGACACACACAACAAAAAGCTAATCTGTATCCTCGATGTGGATCTGAAGCAATTCAGAGGAAGACACACTCGTTTTCTTCCAGACAATAGTAGGCATGAAATCTACCATCATGTCAGACCAGTTTATGTTGTGTTTAAGAAGACACACAGTATAAATTTTCAGAAAAAAAGAGACGCTGAGATATCCAGTATCCTAAACCCATATTTTTAAAAAGCAAAACAATGCTTCTGATGAGACCAACTACTTATGTACATTGAAGCTTAACACCTTGAGCAAAACTTAAGAAATAAACAATTGTAAGGAAAGTACACATAAACTAATATATCCATGGGGATTGATTTTAAGACCCTTTGCAGGTACCACAGTCTTCAAGTGCTTATGTTCATCATATACAACTGCATAGAATTTGTGCATAGCTAATACACATCCTTCTGTATACTGTACCTTAAATCATTTCTACATCACATGTAATACCTAGTACAATGTAACTGCTATGAAAATAGTGGATATTCTGTATCACTTTTGGAGTAATGATAAAACATTCACTCATGTTCAGTACAGATTTTTTTCAAGTACTTTCAATCCAGTTAATTGAATCTGTGGACACAAACCCTCCAGATAAAAAGGGACAACAATAATGGCTGGAATTTGTTACCAATACTAGAAATTCCAGAGACAGTCTTACTTCAACTCCATTTTAAAAGTTAATAAAACTATTTTCAGATAGAAGGTAGACAAGCATGATTTAAAATTCTATCAGAGCCGGGCGTGGTGGCTCATGCCTGCCATCCCAGCACTTGGGAGGCAGAGGCAGGAGGATTGCTGAGTTCGAAGCTTGCCTAGGCTACATAGTGAGCTCAGGGCCAGCCCGAACTACAAAGCAAGACCCTGTCTCAAAAAA
Organism: Thryonomys swinderianus; assembly: GCA_004025085.1. Lineage (NCBI taxonomy): Eukaryota > Metazoa > Chordata > Mammalia > Rodentia > Thryonomyidae > Thryonomys > Thryonomys swinderianus. The sequence goes on along the minus strand of PVIC010035248.1, from coordinate 14,420 downwards.
AAAAAAAACAAAAAAAACAAACAAACAAATAAAATTCTATCAGAGAAAACTGGGTATAGCATAACAACCATTACCAACAAAACTAAATGATGTTTAATCAGCAGCATTCCAAATGATCTTGATTTTCATGTTTTCCAACTTATTCACAAATACACTTCTTTTAAGGAGAATCAGGAGCATGAAGTCCCCTTCTGGCCAGAGTCTAGATGAAAAGCAATAGCACTACTGTTGCACTGAGCCCAGGAGAACCTAGCATAGACTGGGGATGGGAGAGGTCTAGAAGCAGTTTTCCATGACTCGAGGACTTGCAGTGATGACACTGTTGCAAATTCAAAAATGAAAGATAAAGAGAATAAAGCAGAAAAATATGAAGCCACATATTTGGCAGAAGAACAAGGAAGTTGTGTCTGGTAAGCCTGACATCTCACCAAATACAGATAGAACTGCCTATTTCCAAAAGGAGAAGGAAAAAGCACCGGAAGTTTCCTGACAGATTTCATACATAGGGTACAGAAGACTTTGGTATTAGACTCCTACTTGCTTCTCTCTGTTATGTTCAGTATTCCAGGCCTGTATCCAGATCATCACAGCTTTTCTTGCAACCACTGGTATTATTCCAGAGACTGGCACCCCTGAACCCCACCTGGAAACCCCTTGGGTGGATGCTGCATTGCTCTAAGCATGAACCTGAATGCATGGATTTGACTCCCACTGTACTCTGAGATGCTATCTTAGATCATATATTTACAAATGATGAAAGAGAATACATTACAAATTACATACATGTTTCTTACTGGTCTAAGTTACAGCTTCTTGTTGGATTTAATCTACCTCTAGAACCTAAACAGCAAAAGAGACCACACAAAGTAGAAACAGAAGCATCAAACCAAAGAATGCTGACATGAATTGATGCCTTATAAAACTGAATCAGACTGATAAACTTCAGTTTTCCCAGAAATTAACATGGAAACATCTGTCAGATCTGATAGGCAAATGCTTCATTAGAGAATATGCTCTTTACTTAACTGCCGCTGACAGGTGTTGTTGTTGTTGTTGTTGTTGTTGTTGTTGTTGTTGTTGTTATTGTTGCTCTGTTTGCATTTTCTATTATTGTTCGATTTGGTTTTGGTAAAAGAGGAATTAACATGAAAAGGTTTTATCACCATTGAAGGGAGCTGTACCTGAGTATGAACTTAACCATCAGAGGCCAAGGCAATGATATTGCTAAAAACCACATCATTTTCCCTTCTCCATAGCCATAAATTTGCTTTTTTAAACTACCATACTTGGCCTGTATGCACATCACACGTGCAAGCAGTTGGCTTCAACTGGGGGGAGGGGTTGTGCTTCATGAAGGGTGCCTGTAGGGCACCAGGTACAGTGCTTTGTGGCCCTTCCTTATTGACAGTTTGATACTTGTCTGACAGGATGGTAGATTTTTAAGCTTAGAACTATAAGAAAGAAACAAGTGAGTCCCCCTCTGAATAGTTTCAGATCAACATTGAAGAGGCTAATTAGTCTTGGTTTGGAGAATGAGAATTGCAGGGTGAACTGCTTTCTCAGAAGCTGGAATTGTTACCATCTTTTCTTGCCCCTTTTCACAAGGCTTCAGGAATTTGAGGCTCTTGGTAGTAATAAAACCAAAGTATGACAGTTTGTTATATAAAACTTTGCTATATAAATCTGGTATTTGTCTTATAATAAAAAAAGATAGTACCAAAATAAACTACTGAAGATAAATTTGGGATTAACTGGAAAACACTGATGTAGGTAAGACTAATTTATAAAGGTTCACAAATAAACATCAGCTAATCATCAATTAATGGATGTTTTAAGATTCATAAAATGTGATTTTGTTTTGTTTTGTTTTGCAGTACTGGGAATTGAGCACAGGGCTTTCACACTGAGCTACATTCCCACCCATTATCATCATCATCACCATCACTTTATTCTAAGACAGGATTTCACTAAATTACCCAGGCTGGACATGAACTTTCCCTCTTCCTGCCTCGGCTTCAGAGAGTGCTGGGATACAGGTGTGCATCACCATACCCAGCCTCTGAAATTGTTGCATAGATAAATTACATATTACACTTATTGCAACAAACAAGCCATCAGGTAAGTTCTCTGGGGGCAATTGCCTTAGGGGCACATACTTAAGTCCAAAGTCACCCTTTCCCTCCCTCAGCACCCCTCACCCAGGCCACTGACAGACAAGAACAGATACCTCCTCCCGGTCAAGCTGAAGATCTGTGGTGCAGAACTGCGTTCTGAATTCACAGGCTTCACTCCCTCTACACAGTCCCCCTGAAGAAAGGTAGTCAACAGCAATCGTCGCTGGAGGTTAGACACGAGTGCCATCCACATGCCAGACATCGCACGGAACTCACATGAAGTATAATAGGGATTAATCCCAACAGAAGCAAAGACCTGACAAACTGTAAGTGCACGGATGACAAAAAAAAGACTATGCAGAGAGTAAACGAAAGGCTCTCCCATCTCAACTTAATTAAACCGCTTTCCACCCCGACGCAAAGCAGAAAGAGAAGTGTTGTATCGATTTATAAAAGACAGTAATAAATTGGCAGCCTAAAGCCTCAGGAAGTGGCCAGATTCAGGAATCTACAAAGATTTGGCTAAAACATCCCTCCTTCCTCTTGGCAGCAACAAACTGAAAAAGCAGAGCAAACGGGGGTGTTACTGTTTCTAGGACAGCCACCTTTGCCTGTTGGGAAGCGAATTATTTTTGAGAGTGGGAAAGGCCCCTCCGCCAGGGAGAGCTCCACATAAAATTTGCCTCAGTGGCTCTGTCTTTGTAGACAATCTGATCATTTCACATAATACCAAGGGATTTCACATTTATCTTTAAAACCCAAAAATGTCAAAAAGATTTATCTAAATGTAGGTCAGCTTTTAGCATTTTGCTTTGTCCCTGAGTCTTCAACAGAATAGACTCTTAAAATTTCTTTCACTATGTCTATTTCATCTCTCCCATTCTCTCTTGTTTTATGAGATGCATGATAGAGCTATGTCCTTGTCTTCAATATCCAAATATTATTTCTATGAATTTGTAGAAATGTATAAGCTTGTTTTCTCTTAAAGCAATTTAATTTTAAAGCAATTTGATTTTCATAGGACATAATCTTCAGTTTTCTCTTTTCTCAAATTAGACAACTCTCCAAGGAATCTTTCCTGTTGGCATATTGCTCCCTTTTCAATACCACCAACTACTGTTAGAGAACATCTTAAATCTAAGAAAACAAAGTATTTTAAAATTGTATTTGTCTGTTAATCATTCAAATTTTCTTAAGCTAAAATTATAAAACTTGTGTTTTAAATTGTATAATCTAAACTTTTGTTCTTGGTTTTTCTTTATTTTATATAAATGAAACTGGTGAGTGAGATTTACTGACTTTTATTTCCCATAACACAGATGCATTTGATCAATGGTGGTGAATTTATGGTACATGCGCTACAGTGGGCTATTTGATATCATCGAAAGCTCTAAAAGACTTCCTATCACTGTGATTAGTCTATTATTTTGTTGATAAAAATAAAATATATACCTCAAAATTTTAGAAAAGAGAAAATAAAGTTTAAAAACCAGACATTATTAATACAGATAAACATGTAATCAGAAAATTGAAATTCAGTGAAATAACTTCACCAAAGAGCTGACATTATGACACAAATAAACAATGTAACATCTTAGCAAGAATGATTGAGAAAAAGTAGAAAAATGGAAATAATCAGAACTGTATTTTATTTTCAAAATACAATTTGAGCCACAAAATTGAGCCATACTATTGCATGATGTCACATATGAAAGAGCGGAAGTCATAGAATAAGAGTAGAATACATGGTTATCAGGGGTGAGCAGGGCATGAAAAAGAGATTGAGTATAGAGTCACTGCCAGATGAAATAAGTCAGGGTGGTCTATTACACATAAAGGTGATTATAGCAAAAACACCTGTTTGCATAATTCAAAACAGCCTAAGGAAAGGATGTTGAATATTCTCACCACAAAGAAATGACAAATGTTCAAGATAATTGATAGCTTACATATCCTGAGTTATCTCTACACAATGTATAAATGTTGCACTGTACTAAAAAATAAGGTGCAACTATAATTGGTTAAGTTATAAAATCATAAAGTAAAATATAAAAGAAATTTATCTTGATATCTTTGAAAATAAAGAATTTTTAAGAAAATATCAGTTCCTAACCTCACAAATGAGCAATAACTCAGATTAGTTCAATATTCACAGAAGCTATTTACCTGTTGTCAAATAAGTACATATTTTCTTCTCATTTCTGTATATCTGTCTTGAACATTTTAGTAGCTAACAATCAGATCATTCTTATGATATTTAAACTACTCTGGAACATAAAAGTAAGACAAAAATGATCTTCACAGTTATCCTTTTATTTAGCTAGCTAACTTTGGTACCAAAATTTGGCTAGAAAAATAAATCAACAAATCAACAACAAAACAAAACCACAGAGCCACCTTATCTGTGACTACCCATTAAATATTCCTAAGTAAAATATTAACAGTTTGAGTGAGGTAATGATAGATTAATTTATTACTTCTTTACTTTTACTGCTAATAGAAGTCAGCCGACCTTTGACTTAGAAAAAACAAACAAAAAACAAAACTCACTTGCACTTTCATTACTAAGACATAACCACTATTAACCTTTGGATAAACATTCCTCTATTTTCTCTCCAGATTTATAGATATATATAAATTTAAGTATAATTTTGTGTATGGGAATATTTGTGCATATATAATCTGAGAGCTTTGTTCAGCCATCTGTCATGGACATTCATCCATGTCAATAAATATAGACCTAACCATTTGTAATGGTCACATATTATTTAATTATACTTCTGTACTATAATTTACTAAACTAGTTTAATGGATGTTTGGGTTGTTTCCAATTTGGTGCTATTATGCATAGCTCTATGATATACTCGTGGGTATAAATCTCTTCCCTTTTTGTGACTTCTTTCTGAAAGTATAGTTCCTTTATCACACAGCAGACATATTTTCTATTTTGTTTTTATTACCAAATGGCCTTTCAGAAAAATTGCCCTATTTATGGTGTTATCGGCTCTGCTTTGCACTTGCCCTGCCCCCATCACCGTCATTACTACAACTAGTTACTTGGTGTAAGATATTCAAAGAGGGATCAGTCATTTAGTAAATTTACCCATCACTTTTAATATTTATTTATTCAACAAATAACACACACAATGTCTGTAAGTGCCAGAGCTGACATAGGAATTGAGGATTTGATGTTCAACAAAAGAGATGTAGTTTGGGCCTCCAGAAACATTTTCTGAAGGGACAGGGGAAGCTAGCCATTAAATTAACAAAAGAATAAAATAATCACATATTGAGATCAGCGGTCTATAGGAGACAGGCATCTTACACCCATATAAGGCCTCTACACAGAGCTGCAGTTTTAGCATCTGGATGACATAAATCTGAGGCACAGATAAAACTGACAAAGTCGGCACCTCCAATATACAGATGGTTATTTAAATAATGTGATTGGGTGGGATCACCAAGGGAATGAGAAGAAATCCCAGAAATGAGTTTTTAAATGAAAAGAAAAGGCATCCAGAATTTAAACACATGCCCAAAGATAAAAGACCAATTAAATGACTCAGAATTTTTTAATCAAAAGGAAAATAATGTAAATAGCATTGCTAGAGGTTGTTCCACCATCATTAGCAAGTGAGCAGTGCCATTTTCCATGCCAAAAAAAAAAGCCCAAAAGCTAAAACAAAAATCATAAATCATCCCATTATTCATATTTTCGATTTTACTATTTTAAACTTTGGATAAATTGGCACTGTCTTCAGGGGATGCCTTGGACCAATGAGAGAACGCAGAGGCCGGAGGGGCAGAACAGATATGCGCTGTGCCTCCACCGTGCCAAGTTCCCTCCCCAGGAGCAGCTCAAAACGTTTGGCCTCAAATGACCCTTGGGGACAGTCACTCAAGGAGCAGTCTCGGCTCCCAACTGCAGAGCTGGGACCCTCCTTCCGCCAGAAGGAGGTGACGGAGGCGCTGCGCCTCCACTAGGTGCATCCGGCCGTTTTGTTCCTGGTAAACAACAGCCTCTGTAGGCAAGTTGCCCTCTATGTCAGAACTGTTACCATTAATTGGCTTTATTTCTTCCCATTGACATATAATTGCAAAAGGAATTCCAGGAGGATTTCTGGTAAGAAATGTTCGTCTGTATTATAAAATGATGTAATAGAGATGATGGGACTTGTGCGAGCAACTAGATATCGTACTACAGCGAATTACAACATTCCAGCCAAAACAACATTTAGATAATGATCAATTCCTATTACACTGGTCAAATACAAGCCCCAAAGAATGGAAGATAAATTTATCTTTCAGTGACTTGTGTAAATCCCTTAGTTCCAGGAGGGTGTGGGGGAGGGCAAGTGAAATATCACTAAAAAAATCAATATCTTTATTGATTAATCAAACTACTGTGATTTATTGGGTACTCATTCATTCATTTGTTACAGTCATTTCATGCATTGCCTCTGGCTGTGATAAATGATCTGGTCTCCTTTTGGAAAAGAGGGAGGATTTTTAGCACCCCTGCTTCCAAAGGGACCTTTTATAGGCTGGCATATCGGTTTCCATGTTAGGTTGAACTTCACGGACTACAGTGGTCTGGCAAATATGGGGGCCCCATACAGCAATGCACATAGGATTGTTCCAAAATAGAAAAAGTTAAAGCATACATACGCTTGATTACCAGGACAAAATATTTGCTGACATGCTGAGGAAGTATATTCTCAGAATGAGCCTGATGATTCTGCATTCTTTATTATACATATTCTTATTGGAATACTAATAGAATAATTTCTTTTGCTTAAATTTTGATTTAGAATCTTGCTAAGTGACTAAGATGTGCAAACTGGGTCAAACCTGGAATCCTCCTCTCAGCCTCCTAGAGTGCTGGGATTACAGGCATGTGCCACTGTGCCTAACCACAATAACCTAATTACTGCAGCTGTTTGTTTTTAGAGTATTATATAACTCCTAGGTCCCTTTAAACTGCGTTCAGTCAACAAAATTCTTTGGGGTTTTTGGAAATTCTGTCACAAGGCATGATTGCTTGGCCTTCTTTAGAAACAGGTAAACTCTGGATACGTTAGGTAGCAACAAGTGTAGTTATGAGGACGTCCAGTCCAAGAAAGAGATCCAGAAAACAGAGTTTAACTAAGGTTATATCTTCACCTGTTCGGGTGCTACATCTCCCTTTCTTGCAGTTCTGCTGTAGCGTGTGATGCTTCTCTGCAGTTTCACACAAGAGGCTTCTGACTCTAGGTGACTTCAGGACAATTGGGGGCGTCTTTACCCCTCAGGTGTGAAGCAGAAGGGAGTGAAAACAGGGCCATTTTTCTTTGCTTGAGTGACTTCCTACACTCTAGGGCTGCCAGATAAAAGCTGCATCCCTAAGTGACATCCAGCAGCCTTATAAAGCCACTTTTTCCTTTCAGGGATCCTGAATGGGCTGCAGAGGTGCTCTGTAGATTCCCCTGGCCTACAGTTACCCTACCCCAAGCCAAATAAATATCTTTTTCAAGAGGCTACTCATGGGTGAGTATATTTCACAATTCTTTCCTTTCTCACTCCCTGGGTATACATACTCTGAAGTGCTTACTACTGACATTATCTCCCCCTTCCAAATTGTCCTATTGGGTAAGACTAAAGGTGACCCCGTGCTTGCTTTCTCTTGCATGTTGGAGGAACCCACAGGAAATCTCCGGTTCTCCTTCCTTTACAAAGCTTGCAATACTATCCAATTTCGAAGAACACCTAGAGTGACCAACCACTCCATTTTCCCAAGAGAGACCTGGTCCCTGATCCAAGGCAAAAGCTCAGTCTTAGTGCTCATTCTTTGTCGTATCTTCAAACACTCACCCCCGTTTGCTTTCTACACTCAGATCCACCCAGGACTGTAATCCACTTGAGCTTGCTTGGACCCAACCTGCCCACTAGTCTCCTGTGTGTCTCAATCCCAAAGTGTAGCTTTCAAAGGTTTGAGGATCCCACCAAAGACCCTCTTAGCTGGCTCAGGAGTAGAAGGGAACATTTGTGACCCATCATCCAAGGGGCACATCTCACACATGTCCAAAGACTGTCCACCACAAACCCAGTGAACTTCTTGAATTATAAGATGAGCCTAAGAGATGAACTGATGTACAGAAAATATCTTCGTGGGAACTCATTTATCCACAATTAAGTTTAATCAAGGAAAACTTCTCATCTTCTTCCATTTCTGTAACACAAATGCAGTGTTTCATTTTTAGAAAGATGCATTCAACACTGTCTTCTGGGCTACACTTTTGATTCCTTCCTGAACAACCTCCTGGTATCTAAAATTGTTCTACCTCCTAGACAAGACTAAAGGTGACCATTATCTACTGATAGAAGTTGACAGACTTTGAGTACTGAGAGGGAATCGCCGCCAAAGCACCCCACCGTCCATTCTCCCATAGCACAGATCTTCTGGAGCCATCATGGCTCCACACTAATGACAGTGTCTGGCTACTGGCTGGTCCTGGTGCTAGAGAAAAACATCACTCCAGAATGAGACAAGCAGAGAAACTACCTACAGAGATAACAATTAGGAACTGACATCCAGCTTCATAAACTATTTCTTCTCCATGGATGAAGGATTTTCAGTCTTTTCCTATTTTACATCATTACTCAGTTTGGTTACTGTTTTGTCAAGATGCTTCTTTCAAACAATCTTTTTTTCTTCATGTAGCTGGTAAAGCAGCTCTGTTAATGCCATAGTGACACTTGAGTTTCCGGAACTGACTTGAAAGTTGTCTTAAATTTCTACCTTCAGGCAAAGGCAGAACTGTATTTGAGATCCATATTCATGTCAGAGAGATGGGCCCCTCACCCACCCAGCACCAGACACCTGCTAGATTCCCCCATAGCAACTCACCCCCACACTGCAGTATTCCGGGCAGCCCTATGAAATTCTTCAACATCTATTCTGGGCTCACAGCCAAATCCCCATATTTCATGACCTTGTCCTTTTAACCTTAAACATCTGTTCTTGCTTTAGGATTTTTTTTTTTTTCTAATGGGCCGATTGCTCGAGTCCCACCGGTCAAGAATAGCTCTTCCTAATTCTTCCCGAGCTATTTACTCGCGCAACAAAAATACACGTGTTGCTTTCTACCTGCTACTTCAGCGTCCTCAGCCAGTTCTGCATTTGGCCTGTCCAGGGTCATCACGCCCACTCTAGAATCCACTTCACACATCTTATTTGGACACATAACTCCTCCAAAGAGGCGCAGTTGGAACAACAGAATTATCAACAAAGCAGTGCTTCAGATTTCAGCCAGATGAAAATCATCTCAACTTTACCTATGAATTTATAAAGGAAATAATACGTAAACAAGCTGAGGCCAGACTACATATTCCTCAGCATAAGGGCTCACTTTCCTCCATCTACCCCTAATACAAGTGGATTCAGTAGTGACTCTAACATAATTCCTTCTGCAGCATAACAAAGGACAGGGACATCAGGATGTCTGTCTGGTAAGTGTCACAAATCCCGCAGTGTGCATGAAAAGGGAAATGCCCAAGTTCAGGGACACAGCTCATCCTCAGCCTCTGAATGGAAATGGCACCAATGAGACAAAGAGAGAGAGCGTGGGCCATGCCTCGTGGTGCTGCTGGGGATTCAGTCCAGTCCCTCCTGCTTGCTAGGCCAGCACCACCCACACAAGCTGCTCCTTCTGCGGTCCAGTATGTTTCTTCCTGTATGCACTGTAGCCATGCTACCTGCTTATCAAAGGAGCTGCAGAATGGCATGACTGATCCCAGCACACCTGACTCCTGATCGGCCTTGAGCACAGAAACTACATTTTTCACAGCCTGCTGCTATGTGTCCAATGGTTTCCACACTTCCTGGCAAATGGCACAAGCACAATATCATTTGATGAATGAATAAATCATAAAACTAAATGAGCCAATCACTATCATAATATATTCCAGGTACTTCAAATTTTTAATCCACTAAATTCATTTGGTTTTAAGTTAATTTTCCTTACTTATTAGTTCTTTAAAATCACATGTCCCATCAGATGAAGTGAACAAAACCCATAATCTAACTATTGTGTTAAATATGTCCTGAAGCTTATATCCAGCCTGTGCTCACTTTGTTCTACACAGAAACCTGAAATCCTAGTAATTTAAAGTTACATTTAGATGGGGATAGTGCACAAATTTTCTATTTATTTAATGTTTAAAATATACTCCAGTAAGAATCATACATGAAGACTAAGTTATTGTTCCTCAGCATTTTCTTAACAAGAGTAGCTTCTTGAATATTTTATCACATCTCTGCAAAACTTCACCTAGTAATACTTTGTTGTCACAAGTTCAGAAAGGCAAATATGAGTCCCAGCAGCCCCATAAAAATGAAGAGAAGAGCATCCCACAAAATCATGGCATCCTTTTAGATTCGGACATGTGGCAGCAATTCTACCCATGTGACATAAATGAAAATGTGGCACAGGCCCACTGCACTGCAACAGATGCTTCACAAAAGTGTGCTAGGGCTGATCATCTTTAAACATGTGAAAGATGGTACACATCTTTCTAAACGCACATCTTTCATCAGTCCTTTAAGGGTCTTTTCTCACCTTTCCCTCTCCCCGATCTGTCTTTCAAGAGAGCTGAGGAGAAAATTTCCCTGAGGCATTTGCATGTTTTTAACATGAGATCCAGAAATGACAGGAACAGCCAGCATTAATTGGAATTATTCTTGTGAAGACACATTTTCTCCTGCTTTGGGTTTTAGAAAGGCCTTAAATGGGTGGATTATGTGTTCAATGACCTAGAGCAGATGGTTTAATAGCATAAGCTTCACATGAAGAATTCCACACAGATTCAGTCATTTTAAAGGCATTTGTTGTCCTGCTTCCTCTGTCACCAATAACTGACAGAGTTTCCTCAGGTCTACTGAGACAACCAGAAAGTCACCCCTGATTGACACTGTTGGAGGATGAGAACACGATACTCTTCTGTTATGAGAAAATTGTTATCTACATGTGTTTCTGAATTAGATTCTCCCCTTCAGTTTGAAGAATGCCCTCACAGTACTCTACCCCTGAGCTTTCTTACTCATCAAGTGTGTGCTGGAAAGAACCCCCATCTGAAGATTCTTCCTCGATACTGCAGGGGGTTGCTGAAAGGTCTTAATCAAAGACATGGTTTAAGGACATAAATCAATGAGGAAGATGTACAAGGTGAAGAACTGCAACTAGACTTTAGGTTTGCTATTTATTATACTTACCTGTATAAGTTGTTTTATGAAATTAAATCATGCATAGCAGCTATCATGATATGGTAGATGAGCTCTTCTTCATTCCACTTGCATCACTGTTCTAAAAGCCACAGAACACTTAGCCTAGAATCAACATTCATGTCAATTTCAATCAAATGAGAATTGGTACTGTGTGTGATACGTCACCGTATGTCAAGAGGGAGCATGTGCATAGCATCTAATCCCTCCGTGCAGCACCCTCTAGTCTCTGTCAGCTAAGATCAGGATGAACACTCCAAACTCTGGAAAATTCTCATCTCCTACACTCCAGCCTGGCATGGTCAGTGACCTGGGGCACCAAGGTATACTGCGGATGTTCGCAGAAGAATGACATACACAGGCTGTTTCTTATCCCAAAGACACAGCTGCCACTTAGCTCTTTCCCACTTTCTCCCCTAACACACCAAATCTCCCCACCTTCACTGAGAAGCTATGACCTTGATTCTAATTTCCCAAGAATTAAAGCATTTTGAAGAAAAGGCCACAAGGCACCGCCACCACCTCTACCCTCCCTCCTACATCTGCACCCAATTCTCTGTCCTTTTTACTAGGCTCTTCCCATGCTCCTAAACTAGGACTCCTTCTGTACAGCTTACATGGTTTTCCTCACGTGTCCACAAGTTATCGGTCTAGCAATCCTCCCCTCTTTCTCTTGCATCATTAATCTGCTGGTTTTCCCACTAGCTAAGTGGTGAAATTTGGATTATAATAGAAAAAGGAGCAATTTTTGTCAAGTTAATAGAATTATTCCTGCTCATATTATAAAACAAAACATATTTTCTCATATTACAAAATAAAACAACCCTCTCAGGAGCCCACTCTCTCTTCCAGCCATGGCCCATTTCCTTCTTTGCTGCATAGAAAAACTCTTCTAATTAGTTGTCAAACTCTTTGAACCTAGTCTTTCCCTTTTGGGGTCTGAATCCTACTGTAATCTGGCTTTCATTCCTATTTACTAAAAAAAAAAAAATTCTTGTTTACATCACTTATATTTTCCAAAGCTTTTGGAATCACCCTTCCAATAAATAAGCCATTTATGTAATTGAGCACATTGAACAAATCTGTTGCCCATCCTGACAAATTGAAAATTTCCTTTTGAACCTCCCCTCTTTCTATGATACAAGATCTTTCCACAGCTGCAATTTCTTACACAAAAAATTACATAAATTAACAGGTATACAGGTCAATGAATAACCTTGAAAAACAGAAAAAAATTCACTCTACCCATGCCTTTTAGCACAAATGTATAATAAAAGGATGGGTGGGGCACATGCACCAGTCTACATGTTGGCATATATAGTTCTTTGTGCCATATGGTACAATCTTCAAAAAGGCAACACTAATTTATCTGAACAGATTCGTGTCATTGTCTCTCAGGAAAAGGATGTAGAAAAAAACACTGTAGTGAAAAAATATCCTCCTCCCTTAGCCCAGCCTATAATTGATTAAAATCTTAAGCATTCATCTTTAAGGATTAAAACATTGCTATTCAAGAGGATAATGAGCTTCTTACCAATATACAAAAGAGCTCACCTAAAGCAGTTAATAAGCCTTTGCTACTCATTAATACATTGTCAGAATTGGGTGTGGGGGAAAAATACTTTGGGAGTTGAGTACAACTTAAAGGGGATGAGACCACAGTTAGGCCAAGAAGGTAGGAGATTGTCATTAGAGGATTTGTCTAGTAATGACACCTTCAGGACAGGCACCATCAAGAACATGAACAGAAACGTGCAAAGCACTCACAGAAGGATACCTAGGACCTTTAGCTTTCTTCATCTTTGTCCAAATATAATCTTGCTTTCAAGACGTATGATCTTCCCAATCTTGGAAACAACCCAGATGCCCATCAGCTGGAGACTGGATAAGGAAGATGTGGGTTTTTTATAAAATGGAGTATTACTCTGCCATAAAGAAAGACAAGTTTCATTCATTTATGTGCAAATGGACACATCATGAGGATACAGTAATAAGTGAAATAAATAGATCATAGATATGTAAATACTGTATCTTCTCTTTGGTATGAGAACTTGTAGAGGTAAATGAGTTCTAGAATGTATGACAGATTTTGTGAAATAGGAAATATTCAAAGTGAATGTGGTAGGGGAAAGTAATAATGGGAAAGAATACATATGATCTGAAAAGAAAAAGAAAGCACATGTATATAGGGGGTGGGGGATGTGGGATGGATTGGGACATGGGTAAAAGTGAGAATTAACTCGTGTCATATACTGGTAGAAATTCCCCGATGTTGAATGTGATTGTCAGCTGTATATAAAATGTACCAATAAATAATATAATTGAAAAAAATGTAAATCTTTATTGTCTTCCTAGATTAAATTGATAGCACTGCATCCCAGATCCTCTGTAATGCTATTTGAAGAAAACCAATTTGCATAGTTATATAATAAATTACATATATTGATTTAACAAATTTCCATTCACCTTTTTAACCCCTCTTAAGTTATAAACATAGACTTCCACTTTTCTTTTTGTCCTTTGAGCCTTGCTCACATGTCATTTTTTTATCTTTTGATGAAAATGTTCTACTTCCACTGTGTTCATCTCTAACAATTTCCCATTCATTCGTGTAATTTTTATATTTTTCACACATTACCAATACTGTTTAAGCAACTAAATTTGTATGAAGCTAATATCTTGGAGTTTGTTTTTTCTGGTGCTGGGAATAGAACCCATGATCTACCAAATACTATATAAGCACTTTGTTACTGACCTATATAATTATTACCACACATACACACTGAGGCCAAGCCAATGTATTGTTTTTGGTTGCTGATATAATGCTATCCTCATCCCAGCTGGTAACAAAAGTCATCCCTAAAGCAGTCAGTGGAGGTATTAGAGCCTAGTACAAAGACAGATATTATCCTCTACAGATTGTAGTTCTCACACCTGTGGAAAAGTTAGAACTAAGATCATGAACTACTAAAATGGAAGGAAAACTCAGAGGTCACTACGATATATAAAACATCCTACAAAGGGCTGGAGATTTAGCTCAGTGGTTC